>JARJLE010000309.1:0-67657 GCA_029289555.1 Mycena latifolia | reverse complement strand
TGGCGAGCATGAGGTCTGTTTGATTCATATGCATGTCAGTGCAGAGAAGATTGAAGGAAGCATCACGCAGGTCACGACATCAGCATTGTGAGTTTGGTACATGTCCCGTACTGTTCCCAATGCTGTCTGGCTTCGGATCTGAAAACATTGCCGTCATGGAAATCGCAAGGACCCTGGCTTGGTTTACGAAGCCTGCAGGGATCTCGTGGAGAAACATTGAATTATGCTGCATCTGCACATCAAAAAATCCCACATCTACATTCCTCGCGATTGAGCTGCAAATAGGACAGAAGGAAGAGCACTCACGTTGAACTAGGATTCACATTCAGTTGATCATTTCATGGAAGTATCAACACAATATCTCACCATGAATGAAATTTGTGGGACAGTCGCCCAAGTATGGTTTCAATTTTGAGAAACAGAATGAAAAAATCATTATCATGTCTGATGTATGTCCAGGTCACCCCGAAATATGTTGTGCATTATAACCAAGCACCCAAATCCGTGCACACTTTTGGATTTTGTTCAGACTACTCAACTGTTCTGGGCTTCCCAAAAATTCACGGTTAGTACGACCGTATGACTGCACAGACTACCTCTTTTGATCTAAGAAAAGTTCGCAAGTTCGCCCAGAGATGCGAAGAAATTTCAACCACGGGCACAGCCACATAATTTTACCAGTGGTTCAAGGCGCTGGAATTTGACAAGAAAAAGGAGGTAGCCGTACAACTCAAGGTCTGCTGTTACGTGGTCCAAGTAGAATTATTGCAGTGGGATGAATCTTTGGTCGTCTTTGCACATAGATAATGCAATGAAAAAATCGCCACTACAGCATGTTGCACTTCGAAGGAAATTGTGCTCCCTGTAGGTCGCCCTCTGAAATGTTGCGAGAAAGGGCCAAGGACAAGACAGGCAGAGAGCCCTTCAGCTTGGATGACGATTTGGGAAGATCTCACGCATCGCACGCTGCCTTGGGTGCTTTTCTTAACTATAGACTATAGGCTGAAGATTCAAATTGAGGAACGTGCAAAACCGAACTGAGGAGCAGCGCGTTTGTTGGCATTATTTTGGAGGAGGTGATACAATCTGATATATTATGTCTCAAAGTGCGTCCTTTATCTCCTGCCAGAAGAATGAACTGGAGTCCTCAGTCCTGAGCTTTCCTCAACTTGAGAGGTCCTCTGCTCCGCCGCTACGCAAGTAAGACTCACCTTTTGCTTCGGAAATACTTATGCCCGCGGCGGTGCCTTTAGCGGGTAAGGGCTTTTTTTGACAGTAACGAAGAGCGTGGTGGACTGAAGGGTTTTGAGGTTGAGCATGGCTGGCCACGGCTCAGCTCCCGACGGGCCGGGAGTCATCACCTGATTTGCTTACGAAATCCTTGATTGATTTGCCACACTTTCTTCTTCACGCCGCCGTCTGTGAGCGCGATGCCTGGCAAGGCTCGGCCTCGAAAGTGGAGCCTCGAAAAAGAAAGCCCCGGCCCGTATTGCTCTCGGACGCGAGAAGAACGCCCCCACGCCGAAGAATGGGCGACAATGACTGAATATCACGGCTTCGAAGGTGTGTCTCCGCCGCGAACCTTCTCGTTTTCTGAGCCACAGCAGTCGCCGACGAGGACGGGAAGGAATACAAATTCACAAGAAATGAAAGTAGGTTTCCTGTAGTCCAATTGCTTTATGAGCTAACCTGGTTTATAGCGTGCGCGTACTGCCAAATCGGCGCAAGGTCGGCGACCCGATAAACAATCATGAATATTGGGTTTGCAAGATACTCGATATTCGGGCAAATGGGAGGATGGGGAGGCAAATGTTCGTTGACCGCCCATTGTCTTCTCGCCTTCGACCTCAACATTTGGCAGGTGTGGGCACGAATAGAATGGTATTACTCTGCACACGATGCAGTCGCTGTCGTTCCATCGTTGTGCGTCCGTTTCGATATATTACACGATAGTCATTCTTACGATTTCAGCAACGCGTCCCATTGCGGGTTATACGAACGACTGCGGTCAAACCATATCGACTGCGTATCGTCCTCGGTTTTCGACGGTGCATCGATCTTCTCCTCTGTTTCCATCCGAAACCTAATAACTTTTCAGGGGCCGCGATTGTCAAGGAATACGACGAAAAATCACTCGACCAAGACGCGATCTTCGAGGATGAATATTATTGTCGGTACACCATAGATCTCGCCAACAAGTCAATTTTCGTGCGTTTCGCTCCCTTTCCATCGTACACATTAATCTAATGTTTTCTGTCCGCCTATGCAGCCCGACCCTTGTGTTATGTGCATATGCGGCCTTCCATACAACCCCTCCGATGCCGCCCCCGGCTCGCTCATGCATTTTTGTCCCAACCCTGGCTGCCGAAAGTATTATCACAGCAGCTGCATCGCGCCCAAAGGCGCTCCGCCAGCCGCTGAGCGCGACCGCGGCTTCCTCTTCTGCGACCCAGACACCGGTGTTCAACTTGAACTCGATTCTATCAGCAGCGCGTCGGAACCGCCGAAGAAGCGGCGGCGCACGAGCCACACAGCACTCGCTCCGCCCGGCCTCTCGCTCCTCGACGCGCTCCCGCCTGTCCTCGTCACTGCCGCGGCGCAGCCCATAGTCAAGGGTGCCGCGTTCCCCGCGGGCGGTGTCGTGGGGAACGCCGCGGCGGTGATGATGGCGCGCCGCCTCGTGTTCGAAGCGGTACGTGACGGGCACAAGGTAAAGGACGGGTGGGAAGCGCACATGCCCGACGGCTGGGAGGCGCTCGTCGACGTCCGGCTCGGAGCGAGCGCGGTGCGACGGCCACGCGGGGCGCGCCGGGCTTCTATTGGCAGTGGGCCTCTCAACGGCAAGGCGAAGGGGAAGGCCAAGGCGAAGGATTCGGAGCAAGTGCTAGCGTTGCAGTGCCCCGAGTGCGGAGGGGCGATTTAGTGGAGGATAGATCTCTCAAAACAACTCGAGCGGAGCAGTTGTTTCACGCCTTCGTGGCCGACATTCTGTACAGTACCATATGTATTATTACCGGTGGCAGGTGGCCTCGCTTTCTTGTTGCAACCATGACCTTGGTTCAAACTTGTGCTGTAGAAAGGTGCGCATATTTGCGAGCGACTGCTGTACTTTTGTATTATTGTGTTCAATAGATGTTATTACAGTGTCTTGCAGCGTTTAGATTCGTCAGTACGAGACAAAAAATAAGTTGCATTGGGGAAAAACGTCGCATATTCATGCCGCCATTTCTCGACGTGCACATCCTTGTCGGAATTGCTCTAGGAATCATGATACCGCGCTGATGGGTAGCTACGGGGAAGATATTCACGATCTGGGTCACCCGCTCCGAGTGAACAGTCGTTGAAGTTTGTTAGGAGAAAGTTTCAGCCTTAAGAATCGCCACTATGGGCATTCCCCGTGGATCGTAACCTAGTCTCTCTTGATAGACGCTTTATACTTTCCAACTCGTTCCTCGTTCAATAATCGCAACCAATAAAAGTTAGACTGATTTTGTCTGCCAATTCTTGGACTGGAATATTTTGGGTTTTTAGTTCAACAAAAGTCGGAGATGATTACTGCTTTGCCGGGACCGCGCAGGGGGTTTAACTAGGTAGCGATCACTCCCATAACTCCGAGCGGTTCTGGAACTACATCTTTCCAGGCGGCGTCGTCTGTCAAAACAGAGGATGGGAAGGGGATCCAATTCATCAAAGTATCGCTGAAGAGATAGAAGGCGAGAGTCTTGCCAGGTTCATTCGCTGTGGTGGCGGTCCACAAAAGTCAATCTTGCAATTAGGCTCAGTATGGATGACCTACCTTGAGCCATGGCGGGAGGGAGGTTCCAGCTCGTAGGGCGGTTTCTGATACTGTTTTTCGTCGACTCAACAGCTTCCTGCGTGCAATTCAATACGAATCCACGACTGAAACAAGATGAAGCTCACAGCGTAACTAGTTGGCCGGTCTATTGATGGCGAACTATCGTACCTCGGCTCGGGTTGGAATTTCGTCCAGGTCGTTAAAGACCCCTTTGTTGCCCCGAAGACGAGGTAAACTGGTCCACGCCAAAATGCTTTGGTGGCTACCGCCTTCTGAGACGCCTTCTTGAAAATGCCTACTTCTGCACCTGGTCGAACCACCAGTGACCAATTGGAAGGGTCAAATTCTACCCAGATCCATCCGCCGTCTCGGCTCTTGGTGGAATATTTAAGGATAACAGTCTCTGGTTGAGCGTTCGTCATGTATTTCCCGAGGAGTTTGAGAGCGGCCGTCAAGGCTTCCTGCGCTTCGCATGTTAGAGGGTTCACATCTGGACGCCTTAATGTCTGACCTTGTAATTCTTGGGGAACGGAATGACTGCGTAATGTTCGCCTCCGTCGTTGTTCGGAGAGCGATACGACACGATCAAGGTGGAGGCAGCCTGAGGGATTGAGGCGTTGGCATTCGTGTTGTCCATATCGTGCTGGCAGATGGAGAAGGACAAGCTTGAGGGCGCACATTAGGCGCGCAACACCCGCTGCCGTCCCGGCACGTCTGATATAACGCGGTCTCCGATTATTCGCACACTGCAGAACATTTTTTCTACGAAATTTCCCAATTAGAAGTACTTAGAAGCCGCCCACTTCTCTGGAATTCACCCCCGCGTCGTGCTTTGGGGCACAGGGCGAGCCTCGGCTGACGCACTCCTCTGGGATAGTGCGGAATTAGTCAAGCTGTATGATTATCGCAATTTGCGCGGATTAACCATCGAGGCTCACAAGCCTTTCGGAACCAAGGCCATTAACTGGTACTGTGAGTTCCCATTCTGGAGGAAGGACTTGACGAGCTTCAGTCCTCCGCTCAACAAATCCCGGTCTCCCTCCAAGGCCGCATCTTGGTCAACGGGGCCGTTCTTATCGCCATCCATCTCGTACAAATGTCCATTCAAAGGTGATTTGACGAAGCAAACGTAATGAAACTCGACTTCGTCCTCGGCGTTGGGCACAGTAGTACCGCCTTGAGTCGCAGCCTGCAGATAAGCCTCAGCGATGGACTTAGAGGCCTCGAGAGCAGCTGCACGCCCTGTCGGGTCCAGGTCGATGCACGACGCGAGAAGATTGCCGAGCGGGGATTCAGAGCCTAGAGAATTTTATCGGTCTAGATAGCAATTCAGAGGCCATCTCAGCGTACCAATGAATGTTCGCTCGACATTAGAAACTGCGTGTAAGATTGCGTAAAGCCCGCAGGCGTTGTGGATGGTCTGGTCGAACCAGATTACAGGTTCCTCAACGCCATGTCCTGTGTATTGCGTTCCTTCCGAACGGGCACGACGTTTCGCGGCGGCGAGCTCAGCCTCGTACGTTTTGTTCGTAGGGAATAACAAGATGAGCGCGTAAAGGGGTCCAGATAGAGCGAGGCTGCCAGTGGAAATGAGGTCGGCTAATTCCAACGAGAGCACGTCCTGGAACTCGAGCCCACGGACCCCAAGAGCATGGATCAGGTCAGTAAAGATAGAAGGGTCAGATTCTAGGGGAATGAAGTGTATTTTATGGGTAGATTCGGCCATCCGTTTGGTGTGAGGAAGAGGACGTTTGTATTGACATGCGATTACCTCGCTTTACTTGTACCTTCCATCGCGTGAGGACTTGCTGTAGAATTCTGGCCTTCCCTGGAGCTCTGTACCTGCTGGGAGTGCCATGAGCTCCAACATGGACCATCCCTTCCCTGCAGCGTCGATTGGACGGAGCCAGGGCCACACCACGTCGTCAGAATTATTGACGGCGCATCCATTACTCTCACCCTCTCCAACCGCGCCGAACTCGCCTGACCACACCCAGCGCAGCCACAGTCCAAGCGGAAATGGCCCTCATTATGTCCCGTATACCCCAAGGCACCGTGGCACACCGACGGCGGCAACCACGACTGGCATGACTACTCACCCCTCGGTTGTTGCTGCTGCGTCGCACCAGCACCAAGGAGGGGCGACCAGTAAACTGCAGCTGATGAATCTGAAGGCTGCGGCCCAAAATGTCGGGCTGGACCACGGCAGCGTTGGGTGGGCAATTTTAGAAAAGCTGGTTTCGTCAGATGGCGGCGAGTGGGTCGAAATCTGGAGCGCGCTTTCGATAGGAAAGGTGCGTGTTGTACGCGTTGACTACAAAATGGAGGTTAACCTTCGTTTAGGCCACCTTACTCCTCCCACTTGAACAAGCGGCGAACAACGAGAAAGTTACAACCGAGTTTGTGAAGGACCATGTTGTTTTGTGCGACGGACCGTCCCGCAAGAACGCGCATATCATCACGCTATCCGGTCTGCGGGGGACTCTCGACGGGTGAGCATCTCATGTTGGCGTGTAATTTGGTTCCCGTTAATTAAATAACAATTAGTTCCACTCTCACTCTCCGCTCGACGATCCACCCTTCCTCGAAAACATTCCTGGACCTCCTCTCTCCCATCACGCGCTCTTCTACACTCTCCAGCCTTGCGCCCCTTCCCCATCTGCCGACCGCGACCCCTTATCCGATGTTTGGTGTGCCCTCATACACTCCGGCGCTCCCTCTCCCTCCTCGCACGCCTCCCCCTCTGCCTCCACGGCCGGGCCTCTCGCGTGGCTCCCACCTAAGCTCAAGCAACCAGTCCCTCCCCTCCCGACTCCCAAATCCATTCGCGTCCCTATTCGGCTCGAACAGTGGCAAGCAGCAGCAGACATCCCAAACCCAGCAGGTCTCGCCGCCCGCGTCGATCCACGAATCAATCGCGCCAGATCAGCCGCTCGATGTCGCCGCATTCACCCTCGCGCGTCGTATCGTACGCAAGGACGCCGCGCGTGCGATCGACCGCGCTCTGCGCGGGGAGCTGCACACGTACTGTGGCGCGCCGCCCTGGGTTGCGGAGCGCGTCGACGCGTTCGTCGCGCCGTGGTATCCTTTCACGCGGGTGAAGCGCGGCGGGGGTGGAGAGAAGGGCGCAGGAAGTAGCAGCAATTACCTGGTCGGCGATCCCCTTGCGGGCATGCTGCCGGAGGAGATTGGGGAGATGGTCCAGGGGTTCTACGCGAAGCTGGAAGAGGATTTGCGAGCCGGGGGCGCGCGCCGGAAGGCGAGCGAGGCTAGCCACGACGGTGAAGATGAGAAGGAGAAGGAGGAGAAGGAGACGTGGGTTCTTGAGGTGCTGGGGTGCGTGGAGCGGGCCATTTGCGTCCTATTCTTTGACAGGTTCGTCGCATCTCTCTACGATCAACGGGTCACTTAACCCGTTTTAGACTATTCTCACCTCAGTCGTCGGATGATTCTTCGCACGACCAGGCATTGTCCAGTCGAGTAGCAGCGCTGAATATGCTCGATCTCAACCTGGAACACCTCGGTGTCGACGTTCCTCCCGAGGCAGCAGTAGGCCTGGAGCAGGTTGTCAAGGCTTGTGGTCAAGGTATGCGAGCTCTCGCTCTGGTCACTGGAAACTGACAACGTAACCGTAATAGTGCTTTCTACCTTGGAGTTACATCATAGCCCTGCCGAGAAAGCCGCCATTATGATCCATGCCCATCGCGAAGTCATTGGCAAGTCCCATCCGCTTTGTCTGCTACATTATAATGACTCGCTTCACAGAGGGCCTATCCAGGCTTCCGCGAATCAGGCTCCTGACCGAGGAGGAGGAGCGTCTGCGAACATCCTCCAGGAAGATCGCGCCACTGAACATTTTACCAGACGCACCGGGCATTGTCGTGTCGCCGACCGCACTCGTCGCGTCCCCCGCATCTGTTTCCGCGCCTGCGGACGCAGCAGAAGTCAAGCCACGAGGACCTCCACCTCCCCTGCCACTAACACCGCCTCCTTCTGTGTCTGTGTCCGATCCAGCACCAGAACTGCCTGCCGTGGCAGAATCCTCTCCTGCAGCAGTAGAACCTACCCCTTCGGCACCGGATTTCACTGATGCCACTATTTCGCGCCCTGAGCTGCTTCCCCTCCCGCCCTCCTATAATGGCGACGCTCCAGTAGACACCCCGCCTGCTCCATCGACGCCGACACCCGTGTCGTCTGACGTCTTACTCCCACTGATCATTTTCGCTGTCGTCAAATCGAACCCTCCGCGGCTTGTTTCGCACCTGCTTTACACGCAGCGTTTCCACCTGACGCCTTCCGGCGTCGCGCAGGGCGAGGAGGCCTTCTGTCTCGTCAACCTCATGGCCGTTGCGGAGTTCCTTGAGAACGTCGATCTGGAGGCCTTGGGACTGGGCGACGGCGGAATCAGGTACGTTTCACCGACTTCATTTCTGCGATGACTCGAACTGAATTGTGCGCGCAGCACCGCGGACCTTACGCCGATCCCGATCGCGCGCAACAGTCCCAAGGCCCCGGCGATGTCCCTGGCGGGGGACAGCCCCGGCGCGCTGCGCCGGCAGGTCGACACGATTGCGGGCAGCGCGGGGCGTGTGTTCAACGGCGTGACGGGCGTTGTTGACTCGTCGTTTGGCATGCTCCGGCAGTTGCTGCCTGGGACGGGCAGCCCGCTGCCCGTGACCCCCGCGTTGGACAGCAATACGGGGGCTGCACCGTGGAACTTCCCCCACGTTGGCAGCGCTCCGCGCCCCGGGTTCGGGCTTCTGCGGCGCGAGACGGGGTTCTCCATTGGCGGGATCAGCATTGGCGGGCGGTCGGAGGAGAAGCGTGGCGAGGAGGAATTGCGGGTGGTGTCGAGGCCGGGGAGCTTGCGTGGAGTCGAAGCAGCATCGGACGACGGGGATTCAGATGCCGGGGAGGGCGGGAGTGGAGAGGAGGAGGACGAGGATGTTGACGGGCAGTACTACGAGGGAGAGGCCGGTTCGCATGACGCGCGGAGTATTCGGAGCTTCGAGAGTATGATGAGTCGCGAGCGGAGCAAGGGCCGTCGGGGCGTTCGCAAGCCTGGTCCTGGGCGAAAAAGCCTCACCGATCGGCTTGCGCATGTCTCGGGTCTTGCAGGATTCAAGGCATGTCGAATCTTTGCCGTTTTCTCATTCCGTCTAATAGACTGTCCAGGGATCCCCGCCCCCGCGCCGCGATTCGCTTCTGCCTGCCGCGAGCCGCTTCGACACACCTGTCTCCTCGCGTCCCAGCTCACCAGCTATCCTCGGCGGAGGCCTGCGGCTTCCCCCGCCTAATCCGCGCTTCATGGATTGTGCGGCAGACGACTTGCGGCTGGCGGAGGTCGCAGAGCTCTTGAGAGACTATCGACGGCTTGTCGAGAGCGTCAGAGCTGTTGGCGGATTCATCGGCGATGACTAGAATTTGGATAGAGTGTACACAATGATGTATTTTAGCGCACACGTTTAATTGACTTGGGCTTTTGTCGGGGACCCAGGAAACATAAACATTTAGCACCGCCACAGCGTACGTTTCCACCTTCCACCTCAATCAGCGTCAGTACACTTTGCAGGTATTCCGTTCTATCATCGCGGTATGCTTTCTTCTGCAACATGCTGCACGGCAGAATCAGTCTCCTTCACTCCTGACTTCGACAGGCGCTTCGGTAAAGTCGGAGCAATGGAGTTTGGCCGCACGATTTCAACAGTCAGAGTTCGGGAGCGAATCCCAGCAACGAGGAGCGTTCAAGTCACACATACCACCGCGTATCCCGAGGAAGTCGCTTTAGATGCCCTCAGATGACTCGACGCCTCGCGATTCCCGTCTGGCACTGAGCATACGTACTCCGAGTCGCTGAGTCCAGTCTGCAGCAGCGTTCTGCTGTGAAATATAAGCGCGCAATCTGTACATGAATTCACGGCAACTCCTCCCTGCGTCGCATTTCACGTCCGCCCACTATTGCTAGTCTTCCCTGCGAAACATGCCGCGCTTCAACCACGGAGTGCCAATCGATACGCACCCGCTGCAGCCCACCCTCGATTTTACCCAGAAGGTTTCAAGCTCAAGACAGACCGGTATGAGCTCGTATTGCATCCCTTTCGTCCAGCTCACGGTACGAGGAGATAAATTATCCTCCCAGCCCAAGGAGTACGACTCCACGAGCTTGTCGCTCGATGTGGCACGCGCTCCGCATTTACCCCACCCTAACGACAACGCTTTATATGCTTCCAATAATATATACCCTGCCGAAATGCTGGCGGAGTGGGTTCCTATCCCGTTCGCATCGACCGCAAACATTTACAGCAGCGCATTCTTCGCGGCCGGAGGGGTGAATCAGAATTTCCGCCGTCAGGAAATAGGTTGGTTTTCATCGTCCCTAGTCGGGCTCCATCTCATCGTTAATTTTGGCCTCGAAGCATTGCGCCGAGTGACCTCGGACGCTCTCTATTCGACGGGGCCCTTTTCTTCTCCCTCGTGTCATCCGGGCACACGCAGGGAGGCGCTCGACATATTGTACGAATGGGCGGCGGAGCTTACCCCCGGTTCGTGCAACATTCTTTGGTTGCAGGGGCCCATGGGTGCCGGGAAATCCGCCATTTTACAGACACTGACGCAACGGCTGCACGCCGCTGGGCGGCTTGGAGGCAGCTTCGTTTTCTGCCGGAAGCATGAGACTCCCGGAAACGCGAAAGCCATCTTTTGCGCGATAGCGTATCAGCTGGCCATGAACATTCCTCGTCTGCGAGCCCCGATCTCCCAAGTCGTGCGGAAGAACCCCGCCATCTTCGGAGAAAGTTTATCCACTCAGCTGGAGGGGCTTATTCTCGCGCCTTGCCGGGCAGTAGGCGGTTTGACCCCGTTGACGCTGATCATCGACGGATTCGATGAATGTCAGTTAGAAGCTCAACAAGAGATCTTGTCGTTGTTGGGAAACGCTGTGCAAAGTCGATCATCCCAACTTCGAATTCTCGTTGGCAGCAGATCGGGAGACTCCGTTGCTCGAATCCTCGGCGAACCATGCTTCAGCGGAGTATGTGGTTCGTTCTATGTTCAACGATCGCTCGAGGATGTTCGAACATATTTGTGCGCCGAATTTTCGCGGATTCAACAAAACTGCTTCGAGTCGAGCGTGGCAGGAGGAGAATGTCTTCCCTGGCTTTCATCGCAAGGATTCAACCATCTTGTCGAAACATCCTCGGGGTGCTTTCTTTATGCATCAACACTCATCAAGTTTCTCGGTGACCCGGAATTTCATCCCCTGGCGCGACTTGCAGCGGTCGTCGAAACCATTCCTCTTAACCTTCTCAACTGTTCCCTCGATAGACTGTACACCCAGATTCTGGCCACCGTTCCCACAGGTTCGCGTGCGGCTCTGCTCGCAGTCCTGCACATCCTCACCACGGAGAAATTCGCCGACCTTCCACTTCGTTACATGGAGCAGCTCCTCCATATGAAGGCCGGACATCTTCGGCGCATCTTGCGTCACCTCCGCTCGGTTCTGAACGTTCCTGATTCGGATAGCGGTGGCATCACTGCTCACCATACTTCGTTTCTCGATTTCTTGGCAGATCCTGCGCGCTCAGGTTCCTTTTGCGTCTCTGGCCTGCGGCACTCCATGTATCTGGTGCGCTGTATTCTTAAGTCGTTGGCCTATGCGCACGAGAAACCGCGTGTCAACCGCGTGGGCCATATTGCCTGGTAATCGCCCCCGCATACGTTTAATCAAATTTAATTAATTGGCTCGTAGGAACCACTTGACCGTCATGGTTGACTACGTCACTTCGGTGTATCCCTCCCCAGATCTAGTTCCCCTCGTGCTGCGGATTAATCCCGACTTTTTCTTCGGTTCACTTTCTACGTTCGACGAACTCGGCGGGAAGATACTCTTGTGGCTGAATGTGGGTCTCTTGCAATTTTTCGGTTTTCTGGAGTTCACACGCACGTAGAAAATGTATCCGCGCCCGGCCGAAGCGATTGCTCTCTGGGAGGACTACGAGTATATGGCCTTCTTCCATTCCACCGTCAACGATTTCGACTTCGACGATGAGTATGATAGCTTCAGCTCGTCTGAATCGAAACCTCTATCACATCAAGTGCTGCTGCGATGCCCCGCGCTCATTCGTCTTCTCCGTGTTTCGATGGTGTTGCCGGCGTTGACGCCATTATTCCAGTTCCGTGTTCTGTTAGGCGCTTCTTGGGATGATTTGAGGACCATCGTCTGGGCGCTTCGTCCAATCTTTGGGAGGAACGACACAGCGCTGGCGCAACTATGGACGGCTCTGCAAGATCCAGGCTTTGCGAGAGAGATATCCCCGTGGCCTGTCGTATTCAGGGACCTGGCGTGCCAAAGCATCCGCATAGCGAAAGGAGCATACACCGGGGCCGTTCCCTTGGAAATGGTCGGGTGAGCATCGGCATCTGTTTCCCAGCTACGGGCCATTTCTAATCATCGTTAGTTATTGGCTTGAGTGGGGACGCTACGTCAGGTCGTCCCCACCGTGCGCCGAGCTGCTGCGTGAGCTGCAAGGTTTCGTCCCGCGCGACGACAGTCAATATGGGGTGGCCACTGAGAGCGAGGTATACGATGTGTTGAAGTGGTTCGAGGTGCGTCTCAGCTACTTCATGAGTGAATGCAAGCTCATTTTCCCTTGCAGTCGTACCCAGATGCCCCGCAGGATGAGTGGTTACGTTGGGCCGGGTACCTGGCAAGTGGTACCAAATTCGAACGGGAGTTTGCTTTCGAATCGCGGTGGACGAGCTGGCACGGTCTTCGGTGGTGCGGTCGTTGAAAAGTAGAAGTGAGGCTTGTGTCAAAGTACGTCG
Source organism: Mycena latifolia (assembly GCA_029289555.1). Classification (NCBI taxonomy): domain Eukaryota; kingdom Fungi; phylum Basidiomycota; class Agaricomycetes; order Agaricales; family Mycenaceae; genus Mycena; species Mycena latifolia. Next base: position 55,038 of record JARJLE010000309.1, on the reverse strand, counting down.
GCTCGCGAAGGCACTGTACTTGTATAAATATTTTCTGTGGCAAGTTCGTTCTCAGCCAACGGGCCATCGATTCCATGAGGGTGTGTACATAGATCTGTGTCTTATGGATCGCCTGCCAGCCGGCCTGTAACTTCGACCGCAGTGACAGAGACTGGCAAGACTCTCACCTTCCATCTCTTTAAATTTAACGAATTGAATCCTCTTCCCACCCTCTGCTTTCACTGACAACGGCAGAATGGAGGGCGCTAAAGCCCCTGTCTCAAAATGGTGCTACGTACACAAGGCCAAAGAACGCGCCCACGAGGTCACGAGCGAGTTTGTCAGAAACTACCACCTGACGCTTTAAATCTCACCGGCGGTCTCACCGTTTCTAAAAGTCTTCGCCGAGAACCTGACTGCTATTCAGCTTTCGGGCTCGTAAAGATGCCCGGAAATGCCCCCCAGAAGCTCGGGCTGATTATTCGCTACGATCGCGAGTTCCCTTGGGCAAGGCGCTGAAGACAGTATAAATGCCTCGACTATCTCAAGAAAATCTCCATCCCAAAATTCCTCGTCTCAAAAAATCTCCATCCATCTCAGAAAGTACAATGTCCGCAACAAAGCTCATCCTCGTCATTGGCGCCACCGGGGCCCAAGGAATGGCCGCCATCGACGGCCTGCTCGAAAACCGCGATGGTGTGGCCTCTCCCTACAAAGTCCGCGCCTTGACCCGCGATGTTAACGGTGTGCGTGCCAAGGCTCTCGCGGCCAAAGGTGTCGAGTGTGTTGAAGGTTCGTGTTTTCTCAGTCTGCTCTGCTTATCGCACGCTCCGGTGCTGAAGAATATATGAATAGGCACGTTTGAGGACTTCAGTGCGGTAGCAAAGGCTATGGATGGCGTATATGGGGCGTACGTCAATACAGGTGAATCAAGTAGCAGATATTCGTATGTCCTCACTGACAACATCCCAGATACATTCACCGTTGGTGAAATGAGAGAAATATACGCGGGCTTGAAAATATTCGAGATCGCGAACAGGACCCCTTCGCTCAGACACTATCTCTGGAGCGGCCTTCCGTACATGCCCAAGGTAAGGAAGCTCTGTTCAGGAAAGAACTTCGTGCTTATTCTGATCAGACCCGCGCTGGATACGACCCGCGTTACCAAGCTGAACATCTGAACGCTAAAGGCCGAGTGACAGAGTTCATCAAGGGAATGCCCACGACGGTCAATGATACTGGCCTCTCCTGGACCGTGATGAACACCGGGGTATATATGGAGATGCTAGCAGTACGCGCTACATCCCCGCGCGCCCGCTCACGCTGACCTCACCCCTAGGCCCCGTACGTTGGCCCGTTCAACGTCCGCGCGGACGGCACCCGCGTGTTCGCCTCGCAGATGGAGAACGGCAAGATGTCGATGATGACGCTCCGCGACATCAGTTTCTGGACACGTTGGATCTTCGACCACCGCGCGGAGACGTCCGGGCAGGATCTGAATGTCGCGAGCGACATGCTCGACTGGGACACGCTCGTCGCGACGTTCACGCGTGTCACCGGGCACCCTGCCGTGCACCTGCGCCTGGCGCCGGAGGAGTGGTGGTCCTACTTTATCGACGCGGATGTGACGCCGATGGCGGCGACCGCGACGCGCGGGGACGGCTCGACGACAGTCAAGGAGAATTATACGCGGTGGTGGGCGCTCTACCGGGATGGGATGATCGAGCGGGACATGGACTGGATCAAGTCCATCCATCCGGGGACGCAGAGCACTGAGATGTGGATGCGCGAGACGGGGTACACCGGCATCCCTGACGCAGGTCCCTTGAAGGGCAGCTCGGGGATCGTGCCCAACCTGGAGAAGATGAAGCTCTTGTAGAAATTGTATAGAGATCTACCGCAACTGAATCGTTTAGCCGATTTTCAACATCGTCTGGACTGGGGGCAAGTTGCCAATTGCAATAGTTTCGGCTATCGTAAGACATTCAGAATCAACGCCCTGTATCGTCATCCGAGGTAGAATCCTGCCACTTGAATTCATGTAAAGTTCGTACAGGTGCGCGGGTGGACATGTACAATGTCCGGATGTGGTATCGTATATTGCAGAACTTCGAAAGCGCCTTTCGTTTGCAGAGGATACAGTGCCTGGATGGTACATATGGGCATGCGGGGGAAATTCGTGGACTTCATAATCGTCGCCGCGAGAGATTATCAGTTAAATGAAAAACTAATGCTGACCAGTACATTGTCATATTCGGCTAGTAAACTAAGATATCGAGACCATCTGTATGTGCATGAAGAAAAAAGGAAGCGAATGTGTATCAAGTAAACCGCGTCGATCGTAAACAGCTCCGTCCCAGTCAGATTACCTAGCTCTTCCGCTTGCGCGTCCGCTCCAAAGCACCGCGCGAAACTGAAGCTCATCTTCCTCGTCATATCCGCGCTGCGTCTCGGCCAACGCGATGTCCCTGTCGAAAAGATCCCGGAAAGGACGATATTCCGCGCGCAGCGGCGGCGACGCAGGCGCCAGCAAACGTAGGGCGCTCGGGACGAGATTGGGCGTCACATCATCCTGGTCCTTGACTTTTCCATTGCCCGCGCGCGCGACCTCGGGCGGATGTGTCACTTCGTCCGAGGCTTCTGGCAGTCGTATAGCTTGCACGACGCGCTCGGTGCCGACTCGCTGGGAGCCCCAGCAAGGCAGAGCGGGCACAACGAGCAGCGCGAAGACGAGCGACCACAGTACTATGAAAGACAGGTCAAAAAAGACGAAGGAATGTGATGCTAGGTTCTTACCGATGGCGAGGCGTGGGCGGCCGGTCACAAGGAAGGCGCATGTTACCGAGAATGCGAGGAACGAAAGAAAAGCTATTTGATGTACGTTAAAATAGGATGGGAGCGACGAGGACAAGGACCTACATATCTCGGTTGCGGCTTGGCGCGAGGGCGCGAGGGCGAAGCTGGGGTCGTACAGATACTGTTGTCTTGCCAAGCATATGGCACTCAAAAGGGAGACACCGCAGACGCACTCCCACAAGGCTGGAAGAGGTTAGAATAGGATGCACGTTTGGCTGCAAATAGTTACCAATGAGGAGGACCAAGCGAGTCGGAGAGACGGGCAGGCTACGTCCGTTAGCCGCGACAAGCGCCGTGCCCATCGCCAGAGCAGTTGCGAGGAAGAGACAAGCGGAACGCTTGATACGAACTCGTCTGCACCTGGTCGTTGTAGTCGGCGGATACGAGGCTGCCAGGGGTGCGAGAAGGAGGAAAAACGCGAGATTGATGAAAGTTATCCCATAGTAGGCCAAGTAGAAAAGGGCGGGTAGGCGGGTAGCTTTCGGGAAAGGGTCAAGACCAATGAATAAATGTGGTATGACTCCTCTTACCAAGCTGGCGGAGACACACATACAGGTCTTCCAGGTCAACGACGCCCCAAAGGAAGTTGCCAGCGTGGTCGAGGAGAATGGCACACCAATAGACGAAGGGCGAGGATCTTTGAAGGTAACCCAGTATGTTCTCGGCGCCAAGTTGGTAGACAAAGTAGGAAGAACCCAAACCGAAAGCTGCCAATATACAGTAGCGAGTGGACCAAGAAAGACGGTGGAAGAAAGAGAATGGTTTGGCTCTCCACCCACGCGCGTAAGCCGAAGCGCCTGTCTTGCTGCAGCGTTGGCTGAGAGTCTTTGCGCAAGTGGCTTTACCAATCTCATCACGTCTACGAGGCGCTGGGCGGTGAGATACGGCAAGATTGGGGACAGGAGTAGCGTTAAGCCGACGAACCACGCCGCTGTGAAGCTCATATTAAAACCAGCGAAGGTGCAGGAGGGCGAGTTATTTACGGATTGCGAGGCGGATTTGGTCAATTGAAAGGAAGAAAAATGCAAACATGAACGCGAGAAATCCAAGAACGTCGAGAGGGCGAAGATTGTTGGCCTGACAGACCTTCGCCAAACAGACCGCAGGCTGGGCATCGCTGATATGTTTCGCCAGACGCGGCGCAGATGAAACAATCCACACGAGTCCTCCGGAAACTTTGAAGAAAGACGTTAGAACAGAATGCGTGATTGATGAGGCGAATATTTACCAATCAACAGAACTGCAAGACCTGAGGAGACGGGCGGGCCATCTTCGGTAGCCGTGGACTTCGCCATCAGGACCGCCAGACCGGCGAAGAACGAGAGCGCCCCAACACGGTAGAGAACAGCCCGCCTGCGTTTGGTAGTCGCGAACCACTGTAAGATACCAGTATAGCAAGAAGTGATGAGAAGCGCGGCGATGATAGTAGCGACAACACCAATCACTAGAAAGAATAAGGCGAGCTGGAAGAGTCCCGGAGCAAATGTCAAGCCAGTTGTCATAAGGAAGTGCAAAAAATCGTGAAAAAGATGATTGGCTCGAAGCCTAGCCCAGCCAAAAGAGAGAGCCCCGTCGAATGGCGAGGAGCCTTGGCGGTCGCCCAGAATATTTCGCTTGACTGCACCAAGCTGGGGCCATCGGACGTGCTCAAGAGTAGCCTGGAACCAGGGGACGCCGTGGTGAATCAGGGGGGAGGCGACGTGGAGGATCAGGGAAGAAGCGATTAGCGCGTAAACCATCCAGACGGCGAGGGGGATGGCCATGATGGTGGTAGATGAAGAAGAGGTGGGATTGGAGCCCAGGGGTTTTATATATGCCAGCGCGAAATAACTTTGTCATTCTTCAACTTGTTTATTCGGAATAACTCGGGCCAGGGGGCGATTTGCGCACGCCAGCGGTGCCCGCTTAGCGTGAAAACGAGCATTTAAGCCAATGTCGCTTTTTTGGACCTCCGTGAATTCTGTGGAATTTATGCGCTCCAGTGCGTTGGACGCGATGATCATGACTCGGAAGAAGTGGGTGTAGGCTGAGTTGACGATGATGGGGGCCCTCGGGTCCCTTGAGTTGACGATGATGCCGAGAGCCCCACACGACGTGTCGCGTATATCGGACACAAGTGCGCTCGCGCATTTCCTCGGGTGGTAGAAATTCTGTCTGGCCGGGTTCCAAGTCCAAGGCCTCAAATTAACGGGTGAGAGACGGACGACTATGTCGGTCCGAGGTGTATGGAAGCGCGCAAGCGCTAAACAGCACCGAGGAGAGTGCTGAGGTGCGAAAGCCGAAGCCTGTTGTCTCTTGCTATTCAACGTTCCACAAAAAAAAAAAAATGACTCGGAAGAACAGTCACGGGGTGACCGGTGTCACCTCGCAAATCCCGACCAGGACCAGGATTTCAAACCCATGTACTGGCTCTTTGCTCAATCGAGCATCGCCGGCGGTACGCACATTTTATTCAATTTTTTCTTGTTAATGAAACTCGTGCAACCAAGAAACCGCGTTCCGAGTGCCAAAACAGACGACATATGGGACTTTGAGGAGGTTCATGAAAACCTCAGGCTTGCGAAAACCGCGACACGAATCAGACGAACGAGAGGGTGAATTATCCAAGTCCTTCGTCGCTAAACGGCCAATTCCACCGATAGTGACTTCAGTACGTAAATTGGGCGTCTCATGAATCTCACCGGAAATCACCATGCTCAGACCAACCAATTGACCAGCCAAAACGAACTTGCACATCTCTCGATCCATCTTTGGGCATGCACTCGTTGGCGTTCATGCTCCGCATAACTGAAATGGAGTTCGAACCGCGCGGCAACACTAGCGAATGTCGCGTCACTTCCTTTCACGCGTGGACCAGGCCGAACGGGACAAGGTTATGCTATTCGATTTCGATGGCACGGCTTCGCCAGTAGTTATGCTGTCGGACAGCCACTCAAGTCTCTCTGCGGCTGACGGTTTCCCCCTCTGTCGAAGAGAAATCGTAAGTTTTTACCTACCTTCCCAATGCAAGTCGTGCGCTTTTCCTTACAATGTCCGGCTCTAATCTGCTCCGTAGATGAAGTTCATGAATCCGATCACCTCCCACCTCCCCCCCAAAGCTCCTCCTCGCACCACTCCCGCTTCTGGCCTCAAGCCGCTTGTTCTTGTCGGCCGCCTCGAGGCTCACCAGGCTGCCAAGCCCGCGAAGAAGAGGTCGAATCTGTTGCGCGTTCTTAAGAAAAAGAAGACCAAAACCAAGGCGGACTCCACCGGCTTCGTGTCTGTCAACCCTGCGCCTGCCCCGGGAATACCTGCTTCTCCGAAGCCACCCTTCGTGGTCCCTCTCCGGTACGAGCCCCATTCGTGGTCCGGACATGTGGTTAAATCGGCCGTCCCGTGGAGGCTGAAAGCCACTCCTCCGACATCTTTTCCGCCTGTTGTACATACTACGGTCTCCGCGCCAGTTCCACGCGCAATCGTTGGTCCCCTTCCTCGCGCCCTTCCTCCTCCGCTTTCGCGCCAGCGCGTCCCTGTCTTCACTCAGCGGGAAATGAGACCTGTCAAGTCGGTCTCCGCACCAAGGTCTTTACCGAGCGCCGCGTCAGCTCTTCGCAATCCTCTGGTGATTGGCCCTGGTCCTGCTCGTTCCTTTACGGCTGCTGGATTCAAACAGCTGTATCTCAATGACAGGGTCGTTACACCACCGGCCGCTGCATCTCCGCCTGTTGATGTCCCCGCCTTGCTCCTCATTAACAGGGTTACAGCACCGCTGGCGACACCTCTACCTCTTCCTCTCACACCCGCTGCGCCCGAAGCTATCATGTCGGAAAACTCAAGTCCTGCAAGGGCCTCCAAGATCCCAAGATATCTCGGTCGTCGGGGCAGTTCTTGAAGCTCCTTTGTCTCCAGCTCATCCTGTGCCCTTTGCGGGTCTCCGACGTCCTCGCCGACTCGTCCCTCTTTGGCCCTGCCACCGTATCCGACTACGGCTCTCCGAACAGCGCGGCATCGCCTTCGACTTCCCTAGAGGCGTGTCACATTCCATTGCCTTCCGCGTCCTCCGTGCGGCGTCGTTGGCACAGTCAAGTTCGAGTGCTGTCACGGAAGCCACCCCCCAGAAAATCTGTGTCGAGATCGCAATCCAAACGGACCCCCAAGAACAGGCGCTGACCGAGCAACAGGCCCCGATGAAGAACCTGAAGAACGTGAATGTGGCCACCCTGGCTTCCCCGAAAACTGGCATGAAGACTATACGGAGCGGGCTCATCGCCGCCCTGAAGGCACGACAAGCAATGCCTGCGACCAGCCCCGACGTCTCCATCGACAAAAACAGGACCACCAGGACTGCTTTTCCGCCCTCCACCACTCCGAGTCCGTGGAGCAAAACAAAGCGCGACACGTCAGCGCTGCTCGACGAACTCAAGGACCGGCTGGCGCGACGCAAAACGCCCTCTCTGCAAACACAGATGGCTGGTACCTCCTCCTCGTCTGCCAAGACGCCTACACCCTTCATCGCCCTCCGACCTCGTCGCCCCCCCGACAAGGAGAACGTCGAACCAGAGGAGGGCGAGCTCCTGCAGCTCTTCAAACGGCGCAGAGCGACCGGCGACATACGAGTTCCGTTCGGCGTGGTTGATGTGAGCGTTGAAGGTCCACGTCCCTTGAGCGAGAGTGGTGCCCGCAAGTTCCGGCGCGTCGTGGTGCCTCCCGTCGTCGAGGGTTCCGTCCCATCGAGAGACGCGCGCATCTTGTCGGAGCTCGACCGACTACGGGCGCAGGGGAAGGTAGCGAGGAATGCTGCTGGGGTCGTGGGCGCGCGGAGAAGTGCCGACGGGAATTCGACGATGCTGAATATCGGTAATCCCCCAAAAATATCGGAAAGTCCTAGAAGTAAAAGTAGAAAAGCAGCTCCGTAGAAAACCCCAAAAGATATGTACGTTTAGCAGCCCTTATTTCCCTCTCTCTGTCCGTTGAAATAGATTGCACCCTGTTTTGTGCGGATGGATATTGCGCGAAGTCAAATTCAAAAGCTGTGCTGTCAACGTTTGGTTGGCGCGGCATACTGTATATCCCTTTCATTCGAACGCCGTCCTTCCATCCTCCCCAAGCTCACACAGACGCTCGTTTGACATCCTCTATGGAACACAGCGCGTCCTTATGAATCGACTGAGAAAAACGAGTCAATCGCCGCAGAAATCTATCAGCAACACTCTCAGCCATGCTCTCGCCGTTCGGCCTCCGCTGGAAGTGAATCCACCACCGACGCTCTCGGCGACATACAAGACTGTCCTGCAGCCGCGCACGAGCTCGGAACAGTACTGGGCTGCGCGCGCGCTCACAGCGGAGACGCTGCTCTCTGCTCGTCTCGAGCACCAGCGGGAGCTCCGCAGCCTCTCGTATGCCGAGGAGTCCAAGCGCGTTGTGAGGCCTTTCTACTCTTGTGGTGATGCTCATCTAAACGCTGGGGCAGAAGGAGCTCATGGCGCACGATGCGCGGCATGCAAAGCTTGAGCGGCTTGTCGTGAGTTCTCTTTCATCTTTCACCAATTTCTACCCGCTCAACTCAACTTCCTGCAGCTCGCCCTCCTTGCCGCGGTGCTCCTCCTCGTCATAGCGCTCCTTAACATTGCGCATTCGGACCGACCGGCGCGGGGCCCCAAGCTCCCTGCACACTTTACTATCCCCATCCTCTCGCCGTTCACCTCTGTGGTACGGTGTTTTCCCTCCCTCTCTCAGTCCCAGTGCTTATCACTTCCCACAGGTTGAACACGAAACGTCTGTCGTCGGCTCCAAGACGCTCGCCGTCTTTGCATTCGTCCTCGCGGGCCTCGCATACTTCGTGTTCCGGCACTGGCTGGCGCGCCGCCGTCAATAACCCGGCGGCAACCTAATGACTTCACGACTGCCTGCTTTGATCTCCAAGATGTATATTAGGAAATCTGTATCTTATTTGACGACGCGCAGAATTGGTACATGTCGCGACTGTTCGGTCTGTGTATTTGTCGATCCGTTTTGACTTCCTCCGCACAAAACAGGCCATTTCTTGGATTCATAGATTGGTCGCATCTTACGCCCTATCGGAGATTTTGGAGCTCACTCAGCACCTCCTACGATACATTAACGAGACAATAGGGACATGACTACGCTTTGGATTATGTGTGGGACATGACGGGCGTATTATCAAAGAGAGAGAACACGAGGAACGAAAGAAAGAAGCACACTGACCCTAAGGGCTCTCCGACTCGTCGTCGTCACGGTCCGACTCATCACCGTCTGCCGCCGCCTGCTTCTCGCGCTCTCGCCGCTGTCTCGGGTTCCCCCTCTTTTTGATCGGCGGGCGGGGCTGGAGCTCGTTTTCCCCCGACCACTCGATGCCCTCAAACCGGGTTGCAAGACCCTCTGAGAACGCCGAGAAATCTGTTTTCGTGGTTTGAGCGGCAGTCTTGTCGACCGAGCGGCGCGAAACTTCGTAGTTTGGGAGGAAAAGAGGCGGGCTGGGGACACGGCGGGGGAATAGCAGAGCACAGCGGGCGTTAATTTGGGCTTTGGTAGGGGACTGCTCCAGGTCGTCGGTGGACGCAGTGTGCTCGTCGTCAACGGGCGCTGCGGGCTCGGGGGTAGCGCGACCGGCGTTGAGGGTTCAGCTGCTTGCTCGTCGTCCGGTGCTTCTGCATTCTCAACACCAACGGGCGCTGCGGGCTCGGCGTCGACGGGTGCTACAGGCTCGGGATCGAGGGGTGCTGCGTGCTCATCGTCGGGTGTTGGCTGCTCGTCGTCGACCGGTTCCTCCGGTGGTGTACATTTCCGACCACCGAATCGAATGCCACGCCGACTGCAAGATCATGCGCAAGTTGTGGCGGAGCGCCTATGAGGATCATGCCACGCTCCGAAGGGTGCACGGGGGCCGCCTGGAGAGGAACTACTCGATGATGGAGCGGAGGGGGCGTGTCTGGACGTGACGGTGGATCTGTGCGACTCGAGCCACCGGATCGTACCGGCGGAGGGATGACTCTTGGTGTCACCGCCCAGCGAACGAACGTCGATAGGGACTTCAGAGCCATATAAGCACACGTATGCCATCCCAACGAGTGTGCCTAGATTAAATATCTGGCGAGCCAGGCAAGGTGCTGAGATTGAATTTTTTCATGACTTCATTGAGGTTGGTTTGACGCGACTTGAGGGTTCTTGGGAGCAAAGAAGGGCCCGCCGAGCACAAGATAATTATTGCGCTCGGAAACTTGTTCCACAGTACTTTTCCTCGTCTTCCGTGTCTCCTGGTCGAATTCCTGGCAGGGATTTGTCACAGCGTAACGTGGATCACACTATCCGAGAGCGTGATGCGTGACGTTACGGCAAGACACGCTCACGTCTTACCCTCATCTCCGCCTGCATCATGTCCTCCATCGTTGCGTCCCACATCGCCTCCGCCGTCGCTGGCAAAGCCTTCTCTCACCCCGGCCTCAAGCTCTTCGCCACCGGCGTCAACATCGCGGCCCTCGTCGCGTGGACCTTCGTCGCCCCCGAGATCGCGCCCGTCGCGTCGACATCGACCTATCCTCTCGTCCTGTATCCGTCCAAGACCACCCACCCCCTCCTTCGTCGAATTGTCACCGTCGGTCTCCCTCAACGTCGTCCTCGCATACATCGTCGTGAATGTCGTATTGTTCACCGCAGTCCTCAGCAGCAAAGGCTTCTTCGCATCGGCACCCTCCAACCTCAAGTCGAACGGCCGACGTGACGCGTCCGACCCCGATGACCCATCTGACCCCGGAGGCGGAAGCGACGACACATCTCAACCTACCCCGTCGTACACCGACCGTGGTCGCGTCAGCAATAGCGAAGAGCCTCCACCACCACCGCCCCCTGGCGTGTGTTGCGAAGCCTGCGGCAAGCCCATCCGTCGTCACTGGTTCGTCAAGTGGCTCGTATGGATCGCGATCGTCCTCACCGTCTTGTCGCTGGTTCTGCCCGCCTACTACCACCGCGAGATCGGCGCATTCCTCGCCCGCAAGGAGACCATCGACTACACTTTACCCCCTCGCACCTCAACGGCCACACGAATCTCGTCCTCGACCTACTGCACGGGGAGTGCCCGCTATGGTTACAATTGGCGCAAGACACCTCCCTCGACCAATTCCGGGATCGCGGGGTTTGCCTTGTCAAGATGGGCCTCCGATGGGTCTTCCGGGTGATCATCTGGGTTCAGCGGCAGTTACAGACTGGTATCCCTCACGGGAAGCACTCAGACTGGCGACGCAGGACTTACATCGTGGTGTCCTTCGCCGTTTGGGTATGGATCGCGCGTGTCATCTATCTCTTCGGCTTGGACCTCTGGCCGTGGTGTCGGTGGCCTGCGACAATCTGGTTGACGCTCTGCAGAGCGGATCAGTTGTCGGCTATGGTCGATATGGTGCGCTTCTTTCCGCCCTTCATTCCCTCAGTTTTCTGATAGTACGGATGGATTTCCAACGGGCTTCCTCTTCTGATATCCGCCTACCGCTTCAAGGTATGTCTCCTCATTGTCGCCTCCGTTCGCTGTCTGAGGCCTCTTCTAGCCCCATCGTACCGACTGAATCTTTCCCATTCCCGTGGCATTTTACTCGCGCTTGACACGTATACCCCTCTTCTCCCCCTTCCCTGCTCTATCCTTCGTATATACCCTTTGCGACATTTTATCTCCTCGCGTATACCCTCATATACCCCTTCTCTTCATTTGCTCGCTGGCGAGCTTATACCCCCCTTATTTGCTACTTTGTCGATACCCATATACCCATTCTCCATTTCTTCACATGCTCGCTGGCGAGCTTATACCCACTTTTGTTTGTTATTTTGTCGATACATATATCCCTTTCCGCGTTTCGTTTCCGCTGATACGTTTTCTTTCACCTTTCGCCCTCGATTCGCGCACTGACTGGCATCCTTTTCTCCAGGCCCTCTTCTACTCGATCGATGTCGATGGTGACGCGCCGGGACCAAGGCACATGAACAGCGCACTCGCGTGCGTGTTCGACGTCCTTCGCACTAGGTTACTGACATTGACACTCCTCGAACAGTTATTGTCCTCCCCCGGTCGCCTCCCTCGTCCTCTTATCCCTCTGGTGCGACATCTTTGCTCATCCTCTCGAGCTAGGTAACTCGCCTTTCCTTTGATATATAGCCTTTCACTCACTCACAATTTGCAGCTCCCAGTCCGAGTCATTTGCTTCGAGTTACCTGTACGTCTCCGGAGCTTCTTCATCCTCCGCTTCTGACGTGCCCGCCGCCGTGTGCAGTCGTCAGTTGCTACGCGTGCCCTCTTTGCGGAGCAACCAGTGTCCTCTCGAGCTAGGTACGCACATCTACTTTGATTTCTTCGCCTTTCACTAACTGGTCTTTTCCAGTTCCTAGTCCGAGTTGATGCTGCTGTGGATGCGTGTTACCTGTACGTTCTCTCGAGTCCCTTCATCCACCTTCCGCTGACTTGATGTATTTATTTAGGCCGCTCCTCTGTGCACCGGGTCCCAGGCACATGAACAGCGCAATCGTGTGCGTCTTCTCAGCCTCATCTTCCACCCCAGCTCATTTGCCTTCGGCGCCTCCAGTTCCCTTCGTTCCCGGTCCCCACCATTCCCTGTCGGTGGCTGGCTTCGATCGATCCTTTCCGTACGTCGTCCGAGATCTTTGAAAGACCACGTTAACTCTCCTTCAGGTTCATGTATCGATGTGTAACTACCCAGCGCCCGATTGCCGGTCTGGCCCCAACGGTACTGTTCTTCCCTCCACTGATCCACCGATGTTTGACTAACTCTTTTTCCTTAGCTCAGACTCCCGAGTCGACTTGACGCCATCATTGTGCTTCATCCGGTAGTGACACTGTCGGCGAGTCGTTTTCTTCATCTCTTCGACCTGTGCTGATTGTCCTTCCTGCCCTCCAGTCGGCTCGTCGTCTTCGCCATTGGTGGGCGTGCAGCCAAGTCGTGCCTCAGTGTCCCGGTACGTATCCAGCTCCCTGAAGTCCTTCCTTCCTTGCTTACCTACTTCATCTTCAGTTCGTTTCGACCTTGTTGGTGCTCTCTTTCCTTGGCGCGCGCCGTCTGTGACGCTTTTCTCAGGTGTCTTCTGGCTCATTGTTGATGGAGTCTCGTTTGCGCTATCCTGACGTTGGGTGCGGTTTTTCCTTTGCCTTGTCAACATCCACCTCATCCTCTTCTATAGTTGCTCCGTGGACATACATGCACGATAATATCTTATCGTCGACTCCGCCGCTGGCTCAAGGTGCGTTGGACGCGCGGTGCCTCGTTCTCACCGCTGATTCTCCTAAAGGATGTCGCGCGCAGACCGCCCATTTGTACCTTGCTCGAGTTTCGACGTACTTGATCTAGATAAAGATGCACTTTTCTCACTCGATTATTCTCTCCGGATCCATCACATCTCCTCCCAATATTTATGTCTCCTTACGACATGTATTTTATTCTGTTTCTGTTCCTGTACTGTATCATACGTACAGTCTTCCTATATTCAATGATTTGCTAGACTCCAGCCTCAATGAGAACCACATTTCGCGATGGCGAGCTTCATGTATCCTGAGCTCGGGAACTAGGGGAGTCTCATACAGCTCCGAGCCCTCGCGGCTCCGCAGATTTGGGACTGCTCGCCACTCCAAATACTGCTCGGGTGCTCAGCGCTCAGGCGCCAGCCCAATATCCATCGTGCCTTGTCGATCAGCTACCCCCAATGCTCACTGGCAGAAGCTGCTGCCTCAGCGGGATGTAAATACCCTACTCTCTGCGCCACCACCCTGCGCAATCGCGGGCCTCATTCTCGCGCTCTCTCTTCCCCACGGGCTCGCCAGAGCGTTCCGATCTCCGGTGACAAGCCCTTAGGATCCCCAGATATATCGGTCGCAGGAGTGGTACTTCAGGCTCCTTTACTTCCACATCCGGAAAAAAAGATTGCTATCATAGCGCTGCATGGCGCCGTGGCAAGGTTGTTTTCTTCCTGGCAGCTTCTTTTGTGTTGGTGCTCACCGACGTCTTCACCTTGAATTCGTTTCCGGCATCCCGACTCACCCAACTACCATGTCCAACAAACTCTGGCTCCTGTGCCTTTCGACCTCTTTTAGTGTGTACTCCATTGCCCCCCGCTGTCCTCCGTGCACGGAAGCGGAACGAAATCGCCACTCACGAGAACGCGTAGAAGGATGAGGAGGAGGTCCCAGCGCAGAGTTTGCTTGGACATAGATGTCCTTTCACCGGAAGTCCTTCCGTGAAATCTATGCGGAGGGGCTCGTCTTGGGCTCGTCAGAGTCGTCACCGCCTAAGTTCCAAGTCACGACAAGCAATGGCGACGACTTCAACTATATTTTCGGACGCATGTATTTCCAGTAGATAGATGACCGTTAGGTATCAACGCTCAACACCGTCCAGTGAAATGATAGAAATGTGTTTTTTTTAGATAGATACATGTGCTGCTGATACAGGGTGTGCGCGATGGTCCAGGTACAGTGGGGTAGATAAAATGAATGCGTGTAGTCGTAGGCCACCTCAATTTTCCTTCTCTCCATGTTCACCTTGCCCACTCATAACAGCAGCCGGCTTGACCCTGACATTCTCCACCGTTTTGAGAGGCCGCAGAGCCATGCGCTGCTCATGCTCGCGCCGCGTAGCCGCGGTGCCTTGTTCGCGTTCGCGCCGCGCTGCCGTGATCTCTTGCTCCGCGAGCTCGTTGATGTTCGCCCAAGCACCCCGTAGTCCCTTAGCAGCTTCCTCCGCGGTGCTTCGCATGTCGTCCAAACACTTCGCTGCAACCTCCAATGCCGCTTCCACGTCGCGACATTCACGCTCGAGCTTGGCCAGGTTCGCGTATTGGACGATTGTGGGAGGTCGTGTGTGCTGCGCTTCCAATTGCAGAGCGCGTCGCTTTCTATGCAGCTCCTGCTCGGTGCGGCAATACTTCTGCTCCGCGAGTCGGAGGTCACAGGCCGCGTGAATGCGCTCCTCCACGACGCGCGCCATGTAGTCCCGCTGCCGCGCTTGAGGCCCTTGAACCGGAGGCTGGATGGTTTCATCACGTTCTCGCCCTGGTGTAGCCGGCGGGTCTCGGAGATGATCCTCTTGAGGTACGAGGGCAGGGTCAAGACCAACCGGAAGTTTAGGGACGTTGAGGACCGCGGTGTTGAGGGCGTCAATTACGGACGGCAGTCGGAGTCTAGCGCAGTGCGAGACGCGAGCCCAGAGGATGAAGGACAGGGATAAGACACCGATAGCAGTGAGCGCCATCGTGAGAAGGGGTCTCCGTTGGGAAGTTGCTTGCGAGTCGAGTTGCACCCCAAGTGTCTGTAGTAGGGGGGTAAGAGCCCGGATAAAGACCTGGGCGTCATGGGACGTCTCCTGCTGCGATAGGTGCTCTGGTTGAAAAATGAGACTACGCGGTTGAATAAAGCCAAGAAATGCGAACCTGGACGACCTGACATTGCGTCAAGAGGAGCAGGAGCGGGTGGGAGGTGGCGGTCGGCGGGCGAGAGAATAATGGAAGCCCATGATTGCATGAAGGGGCTCTCGGACTTGCGCAAAGCGTCTTCGAGGGAATTCCAACCTTGGGCTGTCAGAGAGGAGGTGGAAGACATAGCCCAACTGAGCGGTCTTAACCCGCTGAATGCTGGGAAGTAAGGGGTAGGGGCAAGTGTTGCTGCGAAGAGAATGGGTAGGATACGGAAGAGCTTCATGGTTAGGCGAGCGAAGCTGAACAGTGAAAGTGTGCGACAAGAGAGAACGCGGACATGTGACGCATCTGCGCGTTTTCATTGGCCTTTGTTATGATGTGTTTTTGCCGAGTTAGGCAAGCATCGAGCGGCTGACAGGCCAGTTCACACTTGATCCCGTACCACAACATGCTCCAGATCCCCTCGTCCGTTCTCAGCCTCTTCTCGTTCTCTTCCAAGGGCCTCGTTGGTCTCTTCGGTGGCTTCTACGTCGGCGCTCAAGTTACGGCCAGCATCCTTCTTTCTGGCCTGTCCGATGTTTCCAGCTTGAAGAGCAGCAGCTTCCGTGCGACTCGAACCCTTAAAGCCGTCTTGCAGCCCACGAAATGTGTCCCTTCGAGCAGCACTGCATCTTTCTCATACGTTGTCATCGTGGCATACGTTACCGTCATGTTCGCCAGCCTCTTCTACATTCTCTGTGCCAAGGGCTTCTGCGCGTCGTCCAGTTCCGCTTGTGGCCAATCTCCACCCCGTGGACAACCGACCAATCCAGAGGACCCCATTCCTGCCAGCTCAACGACATCCAGCCGTGCCTATTCGCCAGCGCGCAATCACCATGCGGTCGGTAACCAACCTCCATCGCCTCCGCCCGAGCCAGGTTCAAGTGGCAGCACGGACAAGGCCCCGCGCCGGATTTGGTGGCTCTTTTGGGCTCTCCTTCTGATCGTTGCCTTCCTCGGGTTTGCGGGGATTTACATTTATTTCACCACCCGGAATTCACTCGCAGATTTGGTTGTGGGCGTATCTCCGTGGATTCAGCACCTGTCTGCGCTTGAAAGTGGTTCCTTCTTGTGGTATCATGCAGTTGTATCGCGGATTTCGGCCGTCAAGCTGCACATATTCCTCCACGGATTGCACTATTGCAAAATCCTTCTGCTTGCCCTTGCCAGTCACTCGGGGCTCTTCTCCATCCACGGACGATTGTCTCGACTGTGCTCCATCATGGCCAACAGGACTTGCACCATTTTCTTCCATTATGATGGCGCGGTCATCCTCGGCTCCGTGTGTGTGCTTGCATCCATTTCGCCACTCAATTGGGTCTTCTACGCGCACGGCTCGGCTTTGGCCGTAGTCTTTATAACTCCCTTGCTGTACTTGTCGAATTATCTGCCAGTCATAGACGTATTGTATTCCCTCTGGTCGTACTTTTCATTGACAGAAAGATCGGTGCGTCCCTTCGAGTTTTTTGTTGTAAACTCCCCTGAATCGCAATTTTTCGCAGGTGATTCTTGGGCCTTCAATCCTCCACCTCGCAACCCTGTCCGTCTGGACCGCGATCCGTGGTCTCATGGGTGTCCCTTCCTTCATCCGAGCGCTCCGGCGACAAGCTGTCTGCGTCCATCACCGTCCTTCCATCGTGATTTACTTCCTGGCTGATAGCATGTATCTCGCATTCGAGGCGACTGTTTGCTCCCTTCCTCTCGTCTATTCGTGGATCCTTGAAGAGGCCTGGAGCACTCCAGCTCCCTTGATCCAACGCCTTCTCGCACATGATTCATTCTTCGACGGTTGGTGTTCTGCTGCGCAAAAAATATTTTGGAAGTACAGAGACATCCGGCCCGTGTACATCGCCCTTTGTCGAAAATTCGCTCTCCAACTTTCTGGTACCGCTAGGGCTGTGTTTGTTTCTTGGAAAATGTTGGGTTATCTGCCAAGATTTGTGCGCCTCCTTTAGTTCCTTCCTTGCTCCTCTATTTCTAATTGATTCATCCAGCTTATTGTAGCTCCCGTGGTCATTTACTACGGTGTGCCCTATATCGTGAGTCTACCCTTGACAAACTCTCCGTCCTCGTCTGATCTAATTCACCAATAGATTCCAGCTGCTCGCAAGCTTCCGGTGTTAATCCGGAACTGGCAGCGTCGCTGGTAGGTGTCCATGTATTTCTGGAATCAACCGTCGCTCATTCTCATTCGCGCGTTCCAGAATGTCTTGTTCTTTCGTCTGCATGCCTCGGTTGAGAATCGGCTAGTCGTTCGGAGTGCGGCGGCGATTGGCGACCAGAAGAAACGGTCCAGGCGACGCTCGCAGCAACACCACACCACGGATAGAGGATGTTTTACCCGCAAGGCTGACGGAGGAATACGTGAAGATGCTGGAGGGGCCAGGGGATTCGTAGGGGACGCCTTACTTTTTTCTACGGCCATGGGACTTGCAGGGGACGCCTTACTTTTCTCACCACCAGCAGCTCTCTCTCTCACCTCCGCGCGTCTCCGGGTTTTCTCCTCTGTTTGGTGTTTGCTTGCGACATGTACGCCTCTTCCCTTCTTCATCTCTTGCATTGTCTAATCCTTCTCAGCGCTGGCTCTGTCTAGGTTGTCCAATATCGTCAATGTCTCCATCTGCTTTCCGACCGCCGGGGATCAGGCTAGATATATACCCGCAGCTGTACATCTTGTGCTTCGCGCAACCCAACCCCTCATTTTGTGCCCACGGTCTCGTCTTGCCTGCCCTCGAATGTCGCTGTAATTCTATTAACACGCATTACACCCTTATCTTTAAAATACAATTATATGAAATCGGAAATTGAAAGAAAAGGAAGCGAAGAAGCAAGCAAAAACCCAAAAGTCGAAAAAAAATTAAAATTAAAATGGGGTATAAATTATATCCCAAATACTGCTGTCCGATTGTCCGTTTCTGAGCGCAAAACATCTACGCCGACCCGCCCTGCGCGGTCGCGTCCCACAGCTCCAAAGCCGGCAGCAGAGCACCGTGGGCAGGATGTAAGGCATCCACTGCGACCTCGCCCGCGTTTGACTGAAGATCCGTATTGCCCGGTCCCATCGGCGCGAGGAGCAGCGACGCCGAAAAGGCCAAGTACATAGGCCGCCTGGTCTCGTCGCGCCACCGGCTCGGCTACCCGTCGTACCTCCTCCGGGCGGGGGCACATGGGCGAGGGCGACGACGAGACGCCAGGAGACGACGAGCTGCCGGGTGATGATGCCGCCGATGTCGAGACGTAGGACGACCTCTGTGATGGGGGACAGCGCGCGCGGATTAAGTGGCCAACGGGGAGCGAGCGGCGCGAGAAGGACCGCGCTGGCGGAGAGCCATCTGAGGATGAGCCGCTCGAGATGGACTCGGAAGGCGAGCCAGAGTCGGACGAATTGGCTGCTTGTGGGGAGGTGCTTGCGTCCGGCGTTACATGGTCTTGTTCTTGAATGGGCGCAGCAGGGAGACCGGCATACAGGCTGCCGTGAAGGGGAACATATTCCGTGAAAGCGATGGGGCGTGCGAGGAGAGCATCAGCAACGACCGTCTGGAGGAGCTGGCTGATGCCAAACTCGGACGGTACCCCATACCCGTATAGCGGCTGCGGCTGATCGTGGATGATCGTGGGCACCGAGTTCCAAAGGTAGTTCATGTTGGATCGGGTTCTGCGAGCTTGGTTTCTCTGCCGGCGGGCGAGCTTTGCAGTGGCGGGCGCTTGCGGGGATGTGGGCACTTGCGGAGGTTGCAGGGTCGCGGGAGCGCCAGGGTTTGCGGTGACGACCCAGTTGTAGCAGAAGAATGTGAATCGAAAGAGCAAGAGCACCAAGATCCAAATACACCCAAGTCTCTTCGACGTCGCGGACCATGACGCTTTAAATAAGATTATTAGTTTCAAAGCAAATGCAAGTAACAGCCGCACTTACGTGTCGGAGCGTAGTAGCGAGTGTAGTCCATTAAAACGACTGCCGCCGTGGTCCTCCCTCTGCGGCGCTTCTAGCGACTGCCGCCGAGCTTCTTCCGTACGACTTGAGCCATAGGGCTGCCCAGTACACCGTTGCGGAGGCTTTTGGGAGTAGATTACGGGACCAGATGCGCCATAGAAGATAGAAGCAATGGAATGTCCAGCCCGCCAGCAGTCCACCAGTGGCCAAGATATTGATGACCAGATCGTAAGCAAGCCCCCAGGTGACACGAAGGAGCTTGGGAGCAGCCACGATAATCCTGAATGTCGCCCACAACAGCCCTGCCGACATGGTGTAGCCCGCCATCGCGCCCAGAACCAGCATCTTAATGATCGTTTGCCGAGCTCTGAGCGCGACCACGAGCGCAACGATGGCGATACCGAAGATATATACCGCTGTCCGAGATGAGAACGCCACCTCTCGAAGGAAGAAATGCTACAACTTACTCATCGGGTCGCATATGTCGGGTTCCAAAGGACGGCCTTCGACGCGCAAACGCTCGTCGAGCACTTTGGGCAGACACCCTCGTTGCAGCCGCTGAAGGAAAGCATCATAAATCGCTGGTAGTTCGTTAGACAAGTGTTGGCGACAAGCGGCAAGAACAGCGCGGACAGCGCCGTCATGCATCTCTGGCACAGTGCAGAGCACAACCCCAGTCAAAACGAGCAGGGGAACCAGGCCGAAATAAGAGCGAACGAGCGGCAGAAGTAAGATAATAGCCGGGACGAGCATCATGACATCGTCAGCTATATCGACAGAAAAGTATTAGAGAGCAAAGGTGAAAATGAATTAACGCTCACCTCTCGCGAGACCATCTCCCAAGATTCGGCGGAAGAGTCCAACGATGCCGTCGGGTCCTCGCCGTCACTGTGGGCCGAGGGTGGATGAAAAAACGAGGTGTAATCGTGCAAGGGACCATTATAAAGTGAAACCAAGAGGACCACGACGTTCAGGGCGATGAAAGCAAGGAACAACATGTTGCTGGTGGTGGGAGGAAGAGAAAGCGGGTTGAGTTGCGCTGGCAAGCCGCTCTGAAATTTATACTGTTGCGACGAACTTGACCCGCCGTCGCACGCCGATTTGAGGACTGATGAAGCCAAAAGGAGGAAACCGCCTAGTAAGAAAACAGTAACTGAGCAATACGCCCAAGTGTCGCTTGCGAGGGACAAGCTGGCATGTTTGCGTTTGCGATCATCTCCCTCTACAGCAGTTTGCTCTTGGACCTTCTTGGACCAGAACCGTCACCATCTGCCAGATCTAGACTCGAATCCAGTCGGAACCGCCAAAACCTGAGGCTTGATGACAGTCGATCAACCCGCGAATTGATCGATTGTCATCAAATTCTTCTTGGCAAAAAACGTGACTGGATTCGAGTCTATGCCAGATCCAAGCCCATCAGCTGCTCCCAGGCGCCATGGAACTATCCTCCATCGCTGATTTCGTTACATCCGCCCTTGGGTACCTTTTCAACGGGAAGTTCTGGCTCGGTCATCGCCGTCTTTTACTTGAGCAAATGGACGTTCATTCCTTGGCTAAAGCTGCGAGCCGGGTGGGGGGAGCTCAAAGCTCTCAAGGAACAAGAGGAGGGGAAGCGGATTTTGTCTAAGGAGGAGAAGGACGTGTTTGAGACCGCGTTGAAGTACGTCAAGACACAACTTAAATCCAGGACCATATTCTTACTTCCAGTTAGCGCTTACGACAGGGCCGGAGCTGGCGCGAGTAAATTATACGCGAATAGCTACTCTCTGAAAGGCCGGGCTCGGAATTTCTTCACCGCGGCGTACCTATTCGAGTACTACAGAAATTGGCGTGCGAAAAGGGAGATCGACAAGGCGCTGACGGTGTGTTATTTTACTTTACATGAGATACAGCTCTGTTAACATACACTAGTACTTGGTGTTGCCCAGCTACGTCAAAGCGCGTCAGACCTCCCGGTCTACTTGAACGCTCCCGCCCAATCCACTAGCACAGCGGTCACCCTAGTGACTTACCCCCCCGTTGCTTACGCGGCTTAGCGGAACGTATTCAAGGCAGAAAGAGATGAAATGTATATTAAGAAGGAATCCTCGAGTACAATGTGTATAAACTGAATGAATTTCTTGGACGCTAGTATTACAAATGTCAGGTGTAAGCGATATGTGGAAGTAGCCCCGGGCATGCTCGGGCGCAGGTGGAAATGGACGCCATTCAGACCATCTCCATCAGGCGATTCCGCGCGGGCAGAAGTAGTTGGGGCGGGGCGAATTGCCGCGGGCAGAAATGGATGCCGTGCGAAAAGATGGTGTCGCAGGCAGAAATGGGGACGGGCGCGCGGGCATAAATGGCTGCGATGGCGAAAAGGCCACGTCGCAGGCAGAAATGGGGACGGGGTGCAAGGGTAGAACTAGCCGCGGGCCTGCGAATCGGGCGCAGGTGGAAATGGGCGCGGTGGTGGGTCCGCGCGGGCAGAAGTAGCCGCGGCCGCCCGAATTGGTCGCAGGTAGAACTCGCGGTGGTCGCGGGCTCGCGGGTAGAATTGGCTGTGAGGTCGAGAAGGCTGCAGCACGGGCAGGAATGGCTGCGATTTCGAAAGGATTGGGGTGCAGGTAGAAATGGGGACAGACGCGCAGGCAGAAATGCCTGCGATGTCGAAAGAATCGGGGTGCAGGTAGAAATGGGGACAGACGGGTGGGCAGAAATGGCTGCGGTGGCGAGAAGATCACGGCGCAGACAGAAATGACGGTGCGAGGGCAGGCAGAAATGCCTACGATGTTGAAGGTATTGGGGCGCAGGTGGAAATAGACACGCGCAGTGCGCACTGCGCGGGCAGAACTAGCCGCGGGCGTGCTAATTGGCCGCAGATAGAACAGGGCGCGGCGGCCAAAGAATTCGGTGCAGGCAGAAGTGGTCGCGGTCTCGCGGGTAGGATTGGCTGCGAGCTGAGAAGCAGATAGAAATGATCGCGGGCTCGCCGGTAGAATTGGCTGCAAGAAGGGTTGGGTGAAAGGATCCCCGCAGGCTGAAATCGCTGCGAGTTCGAAAGGAAAGGATTAGAGCGCAGGTAGAAATGGATAGGGTGGCTGCAGACAGACCTAACTGCGCGAAAAGCCCGCCATAGTGTCGCAGTTACAAATGACTGCTAGGTGAATCAGAAATGCTGGCGTAATCCACAGGTGCTCGCAGTCAGAAATTGGTGGCAACCGTCCACGAGGAAAACCAGTGCCCAGCCAGATCACAGACAGAAGTAGGTGCGGGAGGGAAAGGTGCCACCGGCGGGCCTGCGATGGCGCGTCCGCAGGCACCACCATTAGGACGACATCACATATCTGGGGCCGGATAAGCGGAATCGGTAATTGCCGGCCGTAGCCCCTGCTCCCTTCCCATCATCTCATTTCAACTTTCCTCCAGCTGTTAGTGTTCCTTCGACTCTGACTCTCCACGATCATGGTGCAGAACTCGATTGAGTCTCGAATGCATAAACGCACCAAAGGATGATCCAGAGCATAACACAAATTCAAAAACACGCCGCTTCTCTGAGTCTCAGCAGGTCTCAGCTCACGGTCTCTTACGGCAGAGATACGAGGTCTCGGGCAATACTCACTCTTCGATTCACTCAGTATTTACTTCATGTTTGAAAAAAAGTTGTCGAAACCTTGCCACCCTCGCCTTCTGCAACATCTTGAGTCTAGCATCAAAGATTTTACATTTGAGCTCATTTCACAATTTCTCGCAGTTGACGGCAATTCTCAGCTCAAAATAGAGACTTTATTAGGAGGCTTTCGCCCGCAAAACTTATCTGCAGATTCCATCTTGAACAATTCTCATCGAGGTCAATTACCCGCCGTCATCCATGCCGTGTTTACACGTCCATCCTCTTTTGGCTATCAAGTCACTCAGTGGTTCAATTTCTTGGCTACTATGCTTCTCAAGACGCCACTAATTTGCTAGGCTAGGAGTTAACCCGGCGTCCTGCCCAAGTACGCCGTTGAACGCAAGCGCGCTCGCGCTCGTGCTCGCTTGTATAGGTGCGAGGAACTTGAGCATCGGCTCAAACCCGTTCAACATCCAAGCTCCGGCTGTGAATCCGAAGGTTAACGTTGTAATAGGTAAGAAGCCTTGCCAGAAACGGATTATGCGGCTATAATACAAAGGCTTCAAATCGCGTCCTTCAAGCACCCTGCCACATCAATCCTCCAGCTCACCCACATTCATTGCAAATATGCATGCCCAGGGCGTCAACAGCCCAACCTTCTCGCCCGCGCCCTTGGACTGCTCGCTGACATTCCCTCAACTCCTCGAACATCGTCTTGCGTACAGCCCCAACCACACCGCGTACATCTATGATGATCCACAAGGCAACACCATCTCGGTTTCTTTTGGACGGTATATTACTACCGTACACACCGGTTGTCGCCGCGTTTTGCGGGAGGTGCTGCCCATTCGCAACTCGGACAACGGAAAGGGACTCGTCGTTGGGATACTGGCCACAACTGGTTGATTTTATTCTTTGCGGCTACCTGCGCCTACAACTAATTTTCCTTTTATCAGACACCATCTCATACTGTGATATATTTCCTGCCAGATCTCTTTGCACGTGGACTTCTCATGCGATTCTCCAGGTATGCTCGTCGCCGCGGTCATGCGCGCTGGGATGGTCCCGTTTTGTCTCTCGCCCCGTAGCGCGCCTGAAAGCCTTGCGACTTTGCTGCTGCAGACCGAAACAGCCGCGGTGTACGTCTCCCAGGATAGCCTCACTCAGGACCTCCTGTCAGAAGCCCTAGAGCTCTGCGGGACGCAGGTGTCTACCTGTGCAGCACCAACATTTGAAGCGCTACAAGGCGAGGCCCACTCGGAGTCGGAGGCGCTTCCGCCGATTCAAGCGGTGGCATTCCAGAGTACAGCGCTCATTCTCCATTCCTCAGGCGAGCTCTCTTTCCTATTGGCGTTAGCGAGGAATTCTTATTCGGGAACTCAGGGTCTACGTCGATTTTCTCGAAACCGATTTGTACATTGCTAATTACTCCCCATCCGAGTTGCGCGCTGACTCTATGATCTGAAGACGTGTCCCACACGATACTTTTGCAATACGCTGGTGTCCCGTGGTCCAGCACCGAGGACCACTGCGGTCAGATAGTCGGCGCCCACAATTTCTCAAATTTGTGTGTACGGCTTCGTGGTCGGGGTGCTTCGGTTTTGATCTTGTTCATGTGTTAGCCATGGAATTGGATTGTTTATTGGGACCTGGCCGTTCACGACCGGCTTGATCATGGCGATATTGCGTCCCACAATACCTCCGATGCCGTGAGTTCCTTTCTGCCCCGCGTATTCATTCATGGATGATGTTATGTACATTATTAGGCTGACTCCGGAAAATGCCCTGTAAGATCTTCACCCTCCATACATAAACATATCCACAAGCCCTCTGTGTGAAGCACCGGAATCCGCGCGACGAAACCTGACCCTGTGTTGGCCCCTCCAGCTTCCATCGAAGTACGCGTTTTTTAGTACTGGAATCGTCCCGTTGACAATTGAATTTAGGCCTGGAGTGAAGACCCAGCCGGAATTGAAGCGATGAAGTCACTCAAAGCTCTCTCCTACATAGGAGCGCCGCTGAGCAAACGCACAGGCGACACTCTGGTGTCTAAAGGGGTTGTTCTGTGTTCTGCTTATGGCTCGTGAGTCGTCAGTCTTCATTTCACGCTCCTCGCAAATCACCATGTATCTCCGCAGCCTGGAAACAGGCCTGGTGAAGCCCTTTTTCCAAACTCACGGAAAAGATTGGGACTATTTCTCCGTGCGGACGGACATCGAGGCCGTGCGGGTGCCAGAGGACGACGACTCGGAAATGTACACCCACACGTACCTCGTCAGCCCCACGTACGCGACATGTTATACAAACACGGAGATCGGCGGCAGGCCAGGCTGCGCTCTTAGCGATTTACTCGAGCCGCATCCGGAGAAGCCAGATTTGCACCGCATCCATGGGCGAAAGGACAATCTCATCGCGCTTTCGATTGCAGCCAAGGTATGTATGCACTTGCCATATATTTCGGACGGCTTATATATTCTGACCGTCATAGATGAATCCCGTTCCGATTGGTTTGTTATTCGGCTTTGATCCACATTGGCATGTTCTCGAGTACTCACCGGTTATCTTAGAGGCGTGTATCAAGCGAAATTCTCTCGTCGACGCTGTAGTGGTTTTCGGCCATGGAAGAACCCATCCTGGGATGCTCGTCCAACTTAAACCAGAATTCCAACCAGACTTGTTGGAGGCCAAAAAAAGAGCCAAAGTTGTTGACACTTTGTGGTGAGAAATGCACTGTCCTTTTTCGACGCCGGTTCGAGAATCACTAGGGAGTCGGTGGAAGAAGCAAACAGCAGCTCGCCCACCCACTTCCAAATATCCAAAGCCGTCAGTCCTGATGATAGGCCAATTAATGCGCAATTGACCATAATCCAAAAGATGATCGTCCTGGCTGATCCCCGAAAGCCTTTCGCCCTGACGAGCAAACTCGAGCCAAGGAAAAAGGTCGTTCTCGAACAGTATACAGAAGAGATCGACGCTGTCTATCTCTAGTTCTGTAGTATTCAGGAATGTACTACGCAACCAGTAGAAATATATATATAACCGAACAAGATGTTTTCCGATGCTCTCAGGGTTGCTGCTCGAAATTGACAAGGAATGTGGTGCGAAGGGCGGAGGTGTTTCCGATGTATGTACTGGCTTTTGTTCCGACTGAATCACCTTCCCATTATCCTAGTCAAGAGTTTGTTCTCAGGTCTCTTTCTTCTCAGCGCTCCTTGACAAAACCATTGTTTCACTTCCCTTCGTGCTCATTGATTGTCTATGATGTGTTTCTTTTCATCTCGCATTCGAGCTAAGTCTCCTTTGAAGTATCGGAATAGTACCCATCGTACTGTCCTCGCTTTTATAAGACGGCGGGATCCCCCTGACACATTTATCTTCCGTGCAGTCGTCCTTCTCTCTCTCCATTCACGATGGAAGGTCCAGACCTCCTGCGCCGCGCCGCCGAGCAGGTTAAACAGAGATACCTAAAGCAAGATCGCATCATTGCCACTCTGTCGAGGGAAGTCGCCTCCCTAACGGAACAGAACGCGCGGCTCCATCGGCAGAACGATGAACTCCAGAACGCGCTCCTGGCTGCGTCGCTTCCGCTCATGCAGGCGCTGTCGCTCATCCGCGAGCTGGTCAAGGAAAACGCTAGCCAAGCGACTCAAGGGAGCTGAGAAGCAGCAGGTAAGTTAGTTCGGCCGCCGACATGTATCAAGGACTCACATGGGACATTCAGCGCGTCACATCCGACCTCAAATCCGACTCTAACGTAGAATAGATTCATCCACTGCGATATTAATGCCTGTGATACGCTTGCAATCATCGAATGCAGATAATCAGCGGGACGGTTGGGGCGGTCAGCATCATTTGCAGGAGCATTTACGACAGACAAGGATTTCGTGAAAGACGCATAGGAATACAAAATCCGAAGGATACAGCACGGGGTAGTCGTACTAGTGCAGCTCGAGCCGCTTCTGCAGAAAAGAGGAGATGAAGGTAAAATTGCGAGGTCCAGGATCACTGAGGTTACATAATGAGATGGGAAGGAGTCCGAAGGACCAAGTGCAAATGTGCTTACAGGGAACGACCGAGTCCTCCCTCCACTCCGGTTCAAGTCTGACCTGTACGCCATGCTGAACGTGCAAGGCGCTTGCGAGCGGCTCATCGTACGTAGTATTTAGATGCATGCCCACCGCCTTACAGGGTGCGCTGTGTCGACTGCGAAGGAGGCCGTGGGCGATGCGGGACATCACGTTCTAATGAACTGCATCGAGTGGATAGACGCACCAAAAGACAGGGAGACACCTCTTTGACCTCTGAAGGCCATAGAGAGGAAGGTAGGTATCGACTTGGACCTTAGTCAAATAGGAATGTTGATGCGGCCATCGTCCCCAAAGCCGCGCAGGCGCGACCAACTGCGAATGCGCGGCGGTAGCTACACGCGCGGCTCCTGGAGGACTCGGTGGAAGCGGTGGCTCCGAGCCAATATAGTGCAAATGAGCATACAACATGGCTGTGACCGCCGTAGCCAGAATCAAGGATTCCATGATCCTGGCGCCGGGAATGCTTGTGAAGTAGGCGAAACTTGAAAGCTCGAAAGTCATCAGCTCTGATCGATCTGGTCAGCTTGACCAAAACATTCACACGCCCAACTTTTTGCTCTCTCGCTCACCAACACAACCAGGTCAATTTCGTGTATGATGGGCTCCATCTCGAGTCAAGTTGCCTGGGCCCGCACTTGACCTTGAAGTTTGAAGCCCCAGAATACAGAATCCGAGATCTTGGCAACCATGGTTACATCTTGGTTACATCCCGTCGCTGCAGAAACCCGAAGACTGGACTTCGAGTCGGAGGATCTCTCATGGTGCGCACAACTTTACCACACCCTCGTCTGATGAAAAAACGAACTGCAAATTCAATTCGCGAAGCGCTTCGGCGCCGTGCGCGGGTTTTCCTTCGGGATCCATTCAAGTCTCTGATCTACTATCCATTTTTCTCAATGAATTGCCCTGTGAAGAGTCTGCTAACCCAGTTTCCTCTTCGTCTTGCAGGTAGTCACCCAATAACTCGGAAGGACAAAATCTTTGTCGAGAGCCGAACCATTGTCAACCAACGTCGGCTCGCAGGCCTCACCTCGAGCAGGCAACCCTGTCGTTATGGCGCTCCCACTAAGTCAAATCGCAGTGGACGCCTCTCAGCTTACTCCCTGTGCACTTCATGTGAGCAACGTTTCACCATTACCACCTTCGTGATGAAAAAAACAAACTGCAAATTCGATTTGCGACGCGTTTCGGCGCTGTGGGCGCGGTTTCCTTCGGGATCCATTCAAGTCTCTGATACACTTTTATTCTTCTCCAAATACTTATACTGCGATGAGTTACACTGACCCATTTCACTAGGTTGTAGAGGTTAATCAGAGCGTCCACATTTGGGTCCCTTCTAAAACTCGCGACGCCACTTCTACATCTGCGGCGTGCACGATCAGCGAGAAACAGCAGTACGCGACGCATGCAGAGCGCATCGACACGCTCCTGAACGAGGAGCTACTCGGGAAGCCACGGATGGTGGACATTGCCAGCACTCAAGTGTTCGTCAACGGCGCGCTCCGCTCCAATGATCACTCTCGCTACAGTATGTGCTCTCTCCTCTGTCCACTATCGCTATCGCTGATCGTGTCCTCGCCTAGGTGGTGATACCTGCGTTCCACTTCCCCCAACTGCAATTGTCCCTCGAGTGTAACAGTCGCGCAGGTGGAACGCTCGCAGCGTGAGCATCTTTTCCTTGACCCGCATGTACTCCCCGCTGACCATGATGTATACGCAGTACTCCGCCGTGACCCTCTACAGTCCCTTTAATGCCCTGCCCTTCAATGCGCGTGCCTATGCACCCCGTCTGTCGCGTCTTCGGGCAATACACTATGTAGCTTCCTTCGACTTTAGCTTCCCTATCTACGCTGTGTATTTACCCACTCACAATGCTACCCTTCCTTTGTACATGCTTTGTACATGGCCGCACTCTAGACCGCGAATGACTTCACTCTCTCCATGGGTCGGTCTTTGCTTAGCACAACAACCAAGTCGATTCTCAGAGGAGCACCTGAACATGAACAATCGTCGCCCACAATTAAATTACAGACTTTATACGTAGGTACAGTAGATAGGTACAGATATGGAAGAAAAAGAGAAAGAAGAGAAAAAACAAAAGGAAAGGAACGAAAGAAAGAAAAGACTACGCATCATTAATGATCTCATCAATAGATCGCATCTGACCCTGAGGGACCACGACACCGCTAACCAACTCCTCCTCGGGGCGCAGTTTCTTCCACGCTGCCGTGGGCACCACCTGTGGCGGGCTACGAGTCCAATGTTGGACAATAGCCTTGACGACGCCGAAGCCCGCGGCGTCCAAAACGACTGTCGGTCCCGTTTGCGGCCCCTTCCCCTTGTTCTTCCCGCCCTCTTCAATCCGCCTGGCCGCTTCCAGGACAGAAATCCGGGGCTCAGCCTCGCCAGTTGCGTGTGCGGCCTCCATTTCATCAAGCTGCCTAAGGACGAGCGCCTCGAGAGTGGGTCCAGTGGAAAGGCGAGTTGGCGTGGCGGGCTCGGCGGGGATCCTGCCAGAGATTCTGGGACTTAGCAGTATGAATGGCCGAGAGCCATGGGGCGACGGGGAAGGGGTCGAGTCGGCCCTGGAAGTTGCTGCAAAGAAGACTGGGGAGGGAGGGGTTCCATTTGCCGGGCTCGACGGTGTCGTTGAGGTCGGTGGTAGTCTTGATGCCACGGTCCACACAATATAGTCCAGCAGCTCCTCGTGTTCTTGCCCGGGGGTGGCCGGTGCGTTCGCCAGGGGGGCAACGGGTTGATCCAGTATAGGAGGGAGGGCAGGCGGGTCCAGTGGCACGGCAGGAACGTCTAGAATTATGGCGTTCCCAGCGGCGGCTTCGGCCGTGGACGGGGACCGGAATGATTGCGGTACGATCCAGGTTGCAAAGAGGCCCGCGAGAAGCAGCAGGAGGAGCACCAATGTCGAAAAGCTGGCGAAAGTGATGAGGACAACAGCGTTCAAGCGCTCATCCAGTCTTTTGTCCGCATCGTTCTTCATGGACTGGATGTCTTCCAGCCGCGCGCTAAGATCTCGACTAACAAAGAGAGGGCCTTGAATATCGCCGTGATCTCTTCCAGGCCAGTGCATTCTGGAGCGGGAGTTGGTTGGAAGGGGGACGCAACAAAGGCAAGGCTTGTGTCGACGGCGGGGGTGTTAAGCTCGGTGCTTGTAGGGAGGCCTGCCTGTGGTAAGGCTAAGTGAAAGATAAGGATAGGCAATCGAATAAAATGAGGGAACAACGAACGAAGCGGAGCGGAGCCAAGAGACGCGGCCGAGCACCGCTCCTGGAAGTCCATGGGATCGATATGAGGTGCGTCGGGGTCTGGGTGAAAAATGAGACTAGGCGGGTGAATAAAACGAGGAAATGCGAACCTTGACGGCCTGCGAGCTCAGGGTCAGCCACTGTAGTCGCTACCGAGAGACGTATTGAAAGGTGAATATCCGCGGGCGATAGAAGGGACAAAAGCCATTCGTGCAAGAGTGACGTTGGATACTTGTAGAGGTCCTGGACGGAGTCCCAAGCTGTTGCTGTTACGGACGAAACAGACGACGCCGCCCAGCTGAGGGGCTTTAAACCGCTCAGCGCAGGAGAGAAGGGGGTGGGGGGTAATGTGGCGGCAAAGAGGAAGGGGAGAGCGCGGAAAAGCTTCATCTTTGAGAACGGGGTGGAAGATGAGGAGGAGGAGGAAAGACAACGCGGACACGTGACGCATCTGCGCGCTTTTATTGGCCTTTGTTATGATGTGTTTTTGCCGAGTTAGGCAAGCATCGGCGGCTGACAGGCCAATTCACACTTGATCCCGTACCACAACATGCTCCAGATCCCCTCGTCCGTTCTCAGCCTCTTCTCGTTCTCTTCCAAGGGCCTCGTTGGTCTCTTCGGTGGCTTCTACGTCGGCGCTCAAGTTACGGCCAGCATCCTTCTTTCTGGCCTGTCCGATGTTTCCAGCTTGAAGAGCAGCAGCTTCCATGCGACTCGAACCCTTAAAGTCGTCTTGCAGCCCACAAAATGTGTCCCTTCGAGCAGCACTGCATCTTTCTCATACGTTGTCATCGTGGCATACGTTACCGTCATGTTCGCCAGCCTCTTCTACATTCTCTGTGCCAAGGGCTTCAGCTCGTCGTCCAGTTCCGCTTGCGGCCTATCACCACCCCATGGACATCCGACCAGTCCCGAGGATCCCATTCCTGCCAGCTCAGCGACATCCAGCCGCGCCTCTCCGCCAGCGCACAATCACTATGCAGTCGGCAACCAACCTCCATCGCCTCCGCCCGAGCCAGGTTTAAGTGGCAGCATGGACAAGGCCCCGCGCCGGATTTGGTGGCTCTTTTGGGTTCTCCTTCTGATCGTTGCCTTCCTCGGGTTTGCCGGGATTTACATTTATTTCGCCACCCGGAATTCGCTCGCCGATTTGGTTGTGGTTGTATCTCCGTGGATTCAGCACCTGTCTGTGCTTGAAAGTGGTTCCTTCTGGTGGTTTCATGCAGCTGTATTGTGGATTTCGGTCTTCAAGCTACACATATTTCTCCATGGATTGCACTATTGCAAAATCCTTCTGCTTGCCCTTGCCAGTCACTCGGGGTTCTTCTCCATCCACGGACGATTGTCTCGGCTGTGCTCCTTCATGGCCAACAGGACTTGCGCCATTTTCTTCCATTATAATGGCGTGGTCTTCCTAGGCTCCGCGTGTTTGCTTGCGTCCATTTCGCCACTCAACTGGGTCTTCTACGCATACGGATCGGTCTTAGCCGGAGTCTTTATAACTCCCTTGCTGTACTTGTGGAATTATCTGCTAGCGATAGACGCATTGTACTCCCTCTGGTCGTCCTTTTCATTGGCAGAAAGATCGGTCGGTCCCCTTCGAGTTTGCGTTGTAAACCCTCCTGAATCGTAATTTTTCGCAGGTGATACTTGGTCCTTCAATCCTCCACCTCGCAATCCTATCCGTCTGGACCGTGATCCGTGGCCTCTTGGGTGTTCCTTCCTTCATCCGAGCGCTCCGGCGACAGGCTGTCTGTATCCATCGCCGGCCTTCCCTTGTGATTTACTTCCTGCTCGGATGCCCTTACTTCGCATTGGCAGCGACCGCGTCCTGTCTTCCTCTTATCCATTGGCGCATTTTCGTAGAGGCCACCAATCCGGCTCTCCGATGTCCATATTCATACTTCAGTGGACGTTGGGTTTGCGCCGCGGAAGAGATGTGGTCGAAGTACAGAAACATGAGACCCATTTACATCGAACTTGGTCGAAAATTCGCTCTCGCACTTCTGGGAACCGCCAAGGCAGTATTTGATTCGTGGTGCATTCTGGGTTATATTCCAAAACTGGTGAGCTTTCTTTCATTCCTTACCTTTAATCGCTGAACACTTTATCCAGCTTATTATGGCTCCAGTCGTCGGGTATTATGGCCATCTCCACATCGTGAGTGTGGCCTTTACAGATCTCCGTGTCCTCGGCTTATGTCGCTCGCCAATAGATTCCAGCCGCTCGCAAGCTTCCGGCGTTAATCCGGAACTGGCGGCGTCGCTGGTAGGTGACCATGTGTTTCCAGCCTTCGCTCATTCTCATTCGCGCGTTCCAGATTATGTCTTATTCTTTCGCCCGCATGCCTCGGTTGAGAATCGGCTAGTCGTTCGGGGTGCGGCGGCGATTGGCGACCAGAAGAAACGGTCAAAGCGACGCTCGCAGCAATAACACACCTCGGATAAACGAAAATTTACCCGCAAGGCTGACGGAGGAATGGGCGCGAAGATGCTGGTGGGGTCAGGGGATTGGGAGGGGACGCCTTTCCTTTCTCTGCGGCCGTGGGACTCGTAGGGGACGCCTTACTTTTCTCACCACCAGCCAGCTCTCTCTCTCGCCTCCGCCGCCTCCGGTTTTTCTCCTAAAGTATTTGGTGTTTGCTTGCGATGTGCACGTCTCTTCCCTTCTTCATCTCTTTCATTGCCTAATCCTTGATTTCTCAGCGCTGGCTCCGTTTAGGTCGTCCAACATCGCCAACGCCCCAGTCTGCTTTCCGACCGCCGAGGCTCAGGCTCGATATATACCCGCAGCTGCACACCTTGTGCTTCGTGCAACCCAACCCCCGAATTTTTGGCCAGCGGTTTCCCTCTCGTGTCTTGCCTGCCCTCGGATGTCGCTGTAATTTTATCTTTAGTATCCCCGTGGCTGTATATATGTATGGAATTTATCTCGTCTTTTTCTCTTTTCTGCAATGTTCAATCGCGGATTGCGTGCGGAGGCACAATGAGGACGAATCACGTGCTGGAGGAAAAAAAAAAACGACTTTGAAGTGAACCACCATCACCACCGACTTCCAGCTCTCGTAAAGTCTCATTCGGGCTGCAGAAACATTCTTTTCCTCGAAATTTGTGTTCCTCATGTCCCAGCTTCCGCTCGCTGTCACTGGGAGCGGGGACTCCGAGTCGTGGACGGTCACTTGGACCCTTGCTTGGACCTGCCAGCGCTCAGTCAACAACTTGAAGTTAACTAGTACGAGCTCTGAACCTTTGAACGCTCGACCTAAACCTTCAACATAACCCTTCTGTAAACTCAATGACCCTAAATCCCCGCCAAACTGTCGGGAATCCTACAAGACAAGCCGCTCCCACCCTGTTCCTCGCGCTTGTCTCCGGCGTGCACCCTCGATCGCTGTACTCTCTGTGTCTGCTGACTCAGATCGCAGGTCGCCGCATAACCTCTTCCTCTTCCCTCCTTCCTTCGCACCTTCAAGTCTAGGTTAACCTCACAAGACACCTCCCATGAAACTACTAGAGCTGCTATGAGGCTCAGCGATGACTGCCAGGTATCGTGTTTCGAATTTAACACGTTCTTTTCTCTTTTCTGTTGCCGCCAAGTTGCCGTGCGGATTGCGCGTGGACGCGCGACGCGAACGAATCACGTGCTTAGAAAAGCGACTTCATCACCAGCGAACCTCGTACAGTCTCATCCTGTGGAGCGCTGCACAAACATTATTTTCCTCGCAATCCGTTTTTCCACCCTCCCGATTCACAGCGTACTGCTCGCTGTCACTGGAGGAGTTGGATCGTGCCTGGAACTCCGAGTCGTGGACGGTCCACTCACAAGTGAATTAGGGGCTTTGAACCTTTGAACGCTCGACCTGACCTTCAACACAGTTGTTCTACAAACCCAATGGCCACTACATACCCACCGAACTGTTGGGAATACTCTTCTACGAGCCGCTCACCCTCCTCGCGCTTGTCTCCGGCATGCACCCCCGATCGCTGTCCCCTCTGTTCTACAAACCCAATGGCCCCTACATCCCCACCGAACTGTCGGGAATACTACACGACACGCTACTCCCACCCTGTTCCTAGCGCTTGTCTCCGGCATGCACCCTCGATCTCTATCCCCTCTGTGTCTGCCGACTCAGATCGCAGACGGCAGGTCCCAGCATAACCTCTCTTCCTTTTCCTCCTTCCGTCGCGCCTTCGATTCAAGTCTCAGTTAGCCTCAAGGGACGCCCCCTCTAACCTCCTGAAACTACTAGAGCTGTTATGAAACTCGCGACTCGCTCTGCCGTTCATGTGAGACTGATCCTCCCTTCCTGCGCCCACCTGGCACATGACAGCAACTTGAATTGAATCGAGGGCCCTACTCTAAAGTCCTCTCTAGCTTCCTCCGACGCGTTCTCTCTGCACCCAGCTACGTTGAAATACGAGGCTAACCATCCCTTCTTCCCTTCTTTAGCAATCGAATCGAGAATCTACTCTAAAGCCCTCTCTAACCTCCTGCGCCTCGTTTCCTCTTTAACCTCCCGCGAAAGTGCGGACTCGGACCCGTTCTCGCTCCGCGCCGTGACACGTTCATATGCGAGGCTAATCCTCTTCTACACGTACTATGGATGGAGCAATCGAGGATCGCGGATCACCGCACTCTACAAATGTACTTTTAATAAGCTGCCGAAGAGCCTCATGATCGACGGCGACTCGATACACGGTGGCTGCGCCGATCTGCGCCCTGCGGCCTCCATCCCGAGTACGGGATGCAATTCTCGAGGCACCGATAATTTTGAATCTGCTGGCAAGTGGAGCACTCGTCGTTAGCTCTTTCATACCGTATTTAAATTTATTTTGCGCAGCGGCGGTTCGTTGCACGACTATTGGGCAAGGCGCGATGGGAACGGGAAAGGGAAAGGGAAAGAAAGGAAACTTGAAGGCAGGCCTCTAATTATACCTTGCTGCGCTCGATTCGCTCATTCATTATGCTGTACTTAGTGCATACTGGCAGATAATTATATTTAAAGCGCCGACTAAATTTCAAAGACCGACTGGCTCTTGGTCCTTGAAATTTTCGGTGAATTCAAGAATCTCTTCTGCGCAACTGAAGCAAACCTGAAGCTCGTTTATTGGCAAACTCAAACACATCCTACATTTAACCTTGACCACAGGCTGCAGTGGCTGCGCGCGTTAATGCGCCTCTCACTGCAGCGTAAATATGGTACCTCCGTTCTCAGCGCACCAAGGCAACTATCTGAACCTGCTGCTGCTGCTTCGTCTTCCATGGAAGATGTCGGAGTCCAACCTTGGCGTCCCACATCTCTGTCCGGGAAAATGCCGACCCCATTCTTAGCGAGCCGCCCAGGGAAAAACCGAGCCTGCCCATGCGCGACGTGGCCGTTCATTCAGTCTTCGGGCCGTAGACGAGGCGCTCGCGTATAAATGAGCGAGCGGCCAGGCAGCCTGTGGCCAAATACGCGCCGCATTTATAAGGGGCGTCGGAATCGCCGTTGAGTATGCTTTTCATTCATTACATTCAGATCTCCCGCGAGTGATACTCGAGATAGTAGAGCGGCTCGAGGCATGTCGCAATTAACGGGTGGCGGCTGGTGGTTGGCAAAGATAGTCTTTTCGCGCGTTCTTGGCCCTGATGAGGGTCGCGGGGTTACGTGACGGCTGTTAGTGCGGTGGGCAATCCAGTGTGCTTTATTCGAGTGTCTCCGTCTTTTGCTTCCGTGGAGAAAAATACACGATCGATTCTGGAATACGGAGTTTCCTTTTCGGTGTGCTGCTTGCCCGCACCACAGCTCTGAGGCAGTCCTTCGGGAGTCCTTCGCAGGCCAGGCCCCAGGCTTCACGTACACTATACAGCCCAGGCAAGTGCTATGCATACCTTATCCGGGTGGATGACCTCAGCTGGCACCTGCCCGTTCCCGGCAATCGCTGGCTGCGCCCACTTCCTGGATCGCAGTTTCTTCTCAAGGACTCGCGTTTCCGCGCTCTACCTGCCTTTTAAGTTTTGGGCTCCAGAATCGATCGCTCTTTTGCTGAGTATATAAAAAGACAGAACGGCGGACGCGAGGCCTTCCTTCGCCAATCGATAACCTCGACGCACCCCGACGTGTGTGCGCCACCCCATCCCCCGCCCCGCGCCCTCTCGTACCCGCAGATGTACTATTCGGGCCTGCATCAGTACCAGCTACCCGCCGCACCACACTCCGGGGCCCCGTCCCTGATGATCCCCGGCCATTCCCAGCAGCATGGCGAGCCGCATCACTATCGCCATCAGCAACCCCGGGGAACAACCAGTCTCGTCGGCCAGCCCATCCACTTCACCGAGGGCCAGTTCAAGGGCAAGACCATCCGTGCGGAGCTGTGCGAGCTCCAGGCCGCCGCGTTCGGCCGCAAGTAAGCGGCCGAGTCCCCGCGCCGCGCGCATGCTGAAATTCAAGGACTTCTTCCCCAGGTACGCAAAGGTCGACCGCCGCCCACTGGATCCGCCGCCAGGTGCGTGCGCGCCCATTTTTCTTTTCATTCAAAAAATATTAATTTGATTTATGCGCTAGTGGCATGGCTCCGCCTATTCGAGGTGCACCACGCAGGCACCGAGGCGCAGCGGGAGACGGAGGTGGACTACGAGTGGGTGCCCCCGCCCGCTTTCGGCGAGCTAATAACGCTGGGATTCGCTGATTTATGTGTCCGCAGCAACATGCACATCCTGGGCCTCATGTGCACCGTCGAGCTGATCCCCGTCGCCGCGCCGGACGCGCCGAGCCCCGGGGGCGCCTCCTACGCGCATGCGAACTCGCCGTACTCCCCGCCGCCGGATAGCCCGTACGCTTCGCTCTCGCCGGCCTCCGTCGCGTACTCCCCGCCCGGCTCGCCCAGCGCTGTGCCCGGCGACGGCACGCTGCACAAGGCGACCACCGCGCTCGCGGGGACGACGTTCGTCCAGGTCGACAGCATCCCGTGGCAGGGGCGGACGTGCCTGCTCTTCACCTTTGCCGTCAGTCCCCCACTTTCCCTTACTTCCCTAGCTCACCGTAGTATAGGATTTAGCCGTAAAAATTGAAGGGTACTTCATCCTGCAGTGCGTTCCCCCTCTGCTCCTGTGTTAATTAATGCGTTGGGCGCGGGCTGACGTGGCGCAGGTACCGTTTCTTCGACCTCTTCTCGCGCCCGGCAGGGAACCTCGAGTACCAGCCCATCCAGGCGGACTGCACGGGTTCATATTTCCGCATCTACTCCTCCAAGGAGGTCCCCCCGCTCGGCAAGTCCACTGAGCTCACGAAGGTCCGCCCTCCTCCTTTCTCTCCTCATCACACTCATCCTACTCGGGCACCAGCACCTCGCACGCTACGGCGTGCGCGTGAACGTGCGCGAGACGGAGCGCAAGCGCAAGAAGAAGGAGCGGCTGCCGAGCGCAAGCCCGCCGTACACGACACGACACATGCCAGATAAGAGCCCGCCCGTTGGGAGCGACGACGACGACGAGGACGACTGAGCGCGTGCGCGTGCTCTCCTTGACCCTACCCCGCACTGCACCGACCCTTCCGCATCTCGTCTATCTCACCCCGTCCTCGTCTTGGTTCCCGTCTCGTCTTGGTTTCTGTTTCTGTTTTGGTTTCACCACACGCACGCTGGATTCGGACTCGTCCGAACGATATAGGCCCGGATCGCATATCGCATACACCCACTGAACATACATTCATACATACGTGCTTGCTTACTATATTCCTAGTTGCTCCCCTCCCGCATCCGCCACTCACCCACACCCACCACTCACTCTCCCCACCCTACTCACACTCCCGCCCACCCGTCATTTACCACATGTACATGTACTACGTATCAAGTTCGGATCCACACCCATGCCATGTATTTCTTGACGCATACAGTATTAGCATTAACATTTGCATACCTTCCGCGGTTGCGGTCGTTCGCGCGAAAAAAAATCTAAACGGACCGCCTAAATAAATTATCTCTCAAGACCTGCCTACCATGAATTCTCTGTCAATTAGACTGGGCGGCAATTCTATTCTCGTTGTCAAACAGCCTGCCCTGCTTTGCGTTCCCACACCGGCGATATGTCGGGAATGGATAACGCAAAACCTTAAATAAACCCGGGATTTGGCGCGGGGCAGCGGCGTAATATCCAGTATCCGGGATGCGCAGGGGTCTGTATTCATGATGGCATACATGTATGGGTGTGCAAATGTTCGACTGTCAGTGTGTACACTCGAGCGAGCGGTTATTTAGTTGTCGATAGGGAGAGCGGCTATTTATTTCGCAGCCTCTGCGAGGCGCTTCTCGGCTTCGGTGAAGTTGATGACGTTCCATATGGCATTGAGGTACTGAGAGCGGTATTTCGCAGTTAGCATTTAGGCAAGGTGACGAGAGGAGGGGGAGAGAACGGCTCACATCGGGCTTGACGTTCTTGTACTGGAGGTAGAACGCCTGAAGGAAGACAATTAGACGCGGGAGAATATCAAGAACAGAGGAGACGAACGTGCTCCCAGATGTCGACGCCGATGATGGGCGTGTGTGCTGCGAATGCGCGCGCAATCAGCCTATGTACCGGCAGAAGTACAAGACGACGACGCACTGATCAAGGGGTCCTGGTTCGCGGTCGTGACGATTTCGAGCTTCTTTGTCGCGGAGTTGTAGCCCTACATAGCCGGCGCTGGGTCAAAAGCGTATTCAGGTGACAAGGGAAAAACGCGTACCAGCCAGCCCCACCCGCTGCCCTGGATCGCGGCGGTCTTGGCGTTGAAGTCCTTCTTAAACGCCTCGACGGAGCCAAAGTCGCGCTCGATGGCGCTCTTGAGCGGCCCGTCCGCGAGCTTGCCGCCGTCCTGCGCGGCAGGCGCGAGGTTCTTCCAGAAGAGCGAGTGGTTGATGTGCCCGCCGCCGTTGAACTTGAGCGCGGCCTGCAGCGCGATCTGCGCCTTGGTGTCGCTCGTCTTGCCGTACGCCTCCTCGGCCGCGTTGAGCCCCGTGACGTACGTCTGGTGGTGCTTTTTGTGGTGCAGGGTCATTATTTCTTCGGAGATGTATGGTTCGAGCGCCTGGGACTATGAGAACGCGACTTCTTCATAGAAAAGAGATGAACGACGCACGTTGTACGCGTAGGGGAGGTCGGGGAGGGTGTGGACCGAGGCGATGACTCCCGGGGCATAGAGGGAGCGGGCAAGCGAGGGGCGTAGACAACGGCGCGCGATGGACAACATGGTGGAGGAAGGAAAAGCTGAATAACGAGGACGTCGACGATGACCTCAATGTTGCCGGCTGTTGGCGCGCCTGCACACCGCCACTGATTTCGGCAACAGCGGCCGACCTTGCACAACATTTTCCTGCCGTTTTTAGGGCAACGAAGAGCCGTTCTGTACAGACAATATGAAGCATATGGATGGCCGAGACGGATCCGTATTTCCCATTTTCTAGATCGGAATTCGACCGTGAATCACTTGGAGGCGGAAAACTCAACTGGGCCCATAGGACAAGAGAACGAATTGTTTAAGGTAATATAAGTCAAATATGGGCGGTGTAATTGGAATTTGTTCAGGGACTGCAAAGTACTACTGCTAGTGGCTGAGCGAAACTCAGTCACGAAACAAGGTACTTCGCAAGATTTTTAGTGGACGTGAACCTGATGGAAAACCCTATCGTTTTCCTATTTGTTCTTGGCCCAAGCGCTTCGTATTGCAAATCGTTGAGAACAGTATTGTCTGGTATACAGTGGTATTGTGCGCTTTGACCAGCACGGTGTGATTCGTTCGATTCTAAGAATGGACTGAATGTCAAATATCAGGACATGTATAGCTGGTGCGAGGAAACCTACATACAACTTTGTATTTTTAATTAAACTGGATCATCACAGTGCACGTTCTTCAAGTGGACTGGTAACACATGAATTTGAACCAGGAAGGAAGTATGAGGGTAAAATTCTGCTATGACCAATATAGCTTGCAATTTTATATTCACGTCATAATCTTTACGTCTTAGCGTC
The DNA here is from genome assembly GCA_029289555.1 of Mycena latifolia. Taxonomy (NCBI): domain Eukaryota; kingdom Fungi; phylum Basidiomycota; class Agaricomycetes; order Agaricales; family Mycenaceae; genus Mycena; species Mycena latifolia. The sequence goes on along the minus strand of JARJLE010000309.1, from coordinate 14,907 downwards.
ATTCCCGCTATCTTTAGATAGTGGGTTTTGTACCCAGCTAATTTTGCGTTTTCGAATCCGTTTTCGCGTTTCATTAATAAGCCGACGTCATCCTTCTCGTAATTTTGTTTACTCGCCTGCTTTTCTTCTCTGTATGTTGCTCTTCCTCCTGTTTCATGACCCCCTTATCCTCGCCCTTGTTCCGCCCTCCCATGTCGCTCTTCGTCGAGGGCGTCCACGCGCCTTCTGTTACGTTCTCTGGCGCCCCCCGTTCTGTCCTATCCTCTGCTTTCGTGCATCGCCGTCGAGGATCTCGCACCTCAAATCGGTTCCTCTTCACTATGAGTGCCGATGCCGCGTGATCAATTCTCCGATCCGCAGTCGATGTCATTTGCGTCTCTCAGTATCCTGCTGTCTGTTTCTGAAAACCGTCTTCCGGACTCCGTACTCCCTTTGGTGGCTGAGTCCTTGGGGCTCGAGGCTTCTGATTCCTTGTCACGTACAGCTTTTCATGAAGTCTTGCATTCTCGGCGAGTTGGAGTGGTGGAGCAGCATGCGGCTTCTCATCCTGCTAAAGCGATATTCGAGCGAATAGACACATTACCCAAGGGTACACTGTTGGCTTTAGCTCGGTCGCATGGAATTTGCTGCGTCGATGGCCGCGCTGTTCTTACATCAGAGATTATACGGAACTCGGTCCGGAAACACCTTGCATCTGGGAAGTGCACCAGTCACGAAGGTCATACATCCTATTTAGCGTGCTCTTCTCTTGCATCTCAGTTCGCTGCGTTCCGACCTCCTTCAGAAGCGGTGGAGGTGGAGGATCCTTCTATGGACATGCAAATAAATATTTTGCGTGAACTAGGACCCATTTTAAAATCCAAGCCCTTGAGACGCCTGCTTGATCTGCACGATGTTCTGTATCTGGAGACTGATAAAGTCAAAGAACTCAGGAAGAGGTTGAAAAAATACCTTGGTCGTATCTCCGTAGGCAAGCGAGGTGACACCGCCGCCAATGGGTATGGTAAATGTGCTGCACGGGCAAGAGAGAGTGCGAGACTCCGAGGTGAATGGCCCCAACTAGTTCCTGACCGCCTCAAAAAGACGTTCTTGTCCAATTTCAATGTTCAAATTTCTGCGTCCGCTCTTGCTACTTTCGTTTGCGGCAGCTGTGCTGAACGGCGGCCTCAAAAAGAACGCGCTACTGTTATGCTGGATCTTGCCATGGATTACTTGCGTCGACCTGACTGGAGTGATGACTCCAATGAGCACGACCACACTCTATCAGAGCCTGATTACATCCGTCTCAGTCCTTCTCCTGTGTCCGATGTAGACGTCGATCGTACTGCCTCGGCTTGGCTAGACCCTCGGTGTCCGGAATCTCCAATGCCCGTTAACAACCCGTCCTTCAACAGCTTGCTGATTGAGCCTGAGTGTATCGAGCGTGATGCTGAAACGGACGAGCCTGTTCTTGTCGTATGTAATCCTTGTCGCAAAGATCTGGTCGCCAAGCGTGTGCCGGCGCTTTCAATTGCTAATCGGAATTATCTTGGACCTGTACCACCGGAGCTGAAGGATTTGACTGTCGTTGAAGAGGCGATGATCGCGTTGTGCCGTGCCAAGTGCTGGATTATTCAACTGAGGGACGACGACTCTAACGAAAAAATTCCCACAACACAACGCGGTGTCAAAGGCCATATCATAATTTACCCTCAACGTCCCCCAGCCATCGAAAAAATGCTGCCGCCCTCCTTCGATGAAGTTGTCACTCCCGTCTGTGTTATCTTCGTTGGTGCTGACCCGCCCGCGCCCGAATGGCTAAAAACCAAGGCCAGTCCGCTCATAGTTCGTAAAGAGCGCGTAATGAAGGCTCTAGCTTGACTCAAGGTGCATAACCATCTGTACTGCGACGTGGAAATAAATCTGACGGTCCTCGAAGGTCTTCCGGAGGAAGCCATTCTGCTTTTTCATATCCAGCATATCATTCCCAACGCTAGCATCGATTCTACCACGTCTGATTATGTCCCGGGTTCTGCAGCTCCTCCCTCCGAATCCGAATCATCTCTCCCCAATCTTTCGGAACTGCTGAACCCCCCTCTTACCGCAGCGCAGTTTCAAAGTGCTGTTGTTGCAGATGTGGACGGAAATGCACCCTCCAATGAGCTTCGGTCTGCTGCATTGAAGCATATGAAGAAGGCTGGATCTAATTATATAGAGATACCACACGACAGGAAGCCTGTCAACGAATTCAATAATCCGCACCTCTTTCCTATGATGTATTCAACTCTTTTTCCGTATGGGTTGGGCGGCTTGGAAGATAAACATAGGTGAACGCGCATTGGTTTCAAAAGACACATCAAGCACCTATTCAATTTGTAAGACCGTCGGTTTCAGGAACACTACTCGTTTCTATTCACCGCTTTCAACATGCTGCAACGTAGGACATTGCTTCTCCATACGAGCTTCAAAGTTAATCGAGCAAGCTTTGATTATGTGACTGCCCAGTTCGGGACAGTTTCTCCTGCTACTGTGCACATAATATCAGAGCGTATTGCGGCCGGGGACAGTGTAACTACAAATTCTGCGAAAGAAAGGCGGCTATTGTGTCTCATGAAGGAGGTCAATGTTATCAGCTCGCACGTCCCGGGCTCAGCTCAGTCGAAGTTGGTGATGCGTAATGAGATGCGCGCTCTTATGATTGAGTCAGTTTTGAGTCGGTTTTGAGTCCGTTGCAACTAGTCCGATGTAATTTCCTCTTAGTGTGCACTTCATTCGCCTACTACTACGCAAACAAGCTGCTGAAGACAGATAGCGGGCTTTGCCGCGCAGCGGGCTATTAAATTATTCTTGGCTCGCTGACGGTCAAATCTGAGGAGATATTTGAGAAAATGGCTACACCATGCCGAGCACCGGACCAGACGGCAGCACCGGATCACCCGACAGAACACGGCATAAGTGGCGTTGATCCTCCAGTTCTGAATCTCTGCCATATCCTTCCCAATATCGCGCAAGTATGGTATGTACCTGGATGGCCCGGAAACTCATCAAGCTCCGAAATTGTGTGGCGCTAGTAGGCTGCACTTCCTGATCTCGCACTCTCTTGTGCCTGGGCGTCTCTGGTAATTCGTACGCCACCGTGCCTGTTTTGGCGCCGGCACCTCGAAGATAGTCTCTCTTGACAGACCCCCTCGCTCGTACCTCGTTCTGTCTGTTAGTTACCGCGCTCTGATTACCGTTACCGGATCTTATTATGTAATGATGGGAGATGCTTGCACAAGCAACTCATTTATCACGACGCGTCCCCCCGCCTCTGAGGGCGGGCAAAGCCTCCAAAATGTCGTTGTTCCATCACTTAGAGCCCCAGGACTTCTACAGTCGGCCCCCTCCCCGGGCGCAGCCCAGCAAATCCGCCAACTCGGGAAATTCCACCTCCGCTACATCTACCGGCACCCGTACTCAAAACACATTCACTCCCGCCGACACTGGGTCCTCCAGTAGCACTTCGCAGCCGAATCCAGCTAGCCCTGGCCCTGCAGATCCTTATAAGCATCAGGCAAGGACGCGCCGGGACAGTGTGTCAAGGTGCGTATCAACAAGAGAGTCGCGTCAACAAGAGGTACGCGTTACTAAACGTGCCTTTGATGCATCCGCTACCCGACTCGATCACCATCAGTAACCCATCATCGCCGTACGCACTCTCAACGGCCTGGAAATCGACCTCGGTGAATCGGTTGCGCGCAGGACACAGAATTCCGACTTGAAACCTAGCTGGAATTAGGGAATGCACCAAAAATTGGGAAATTGAGCTATATTGGAGGCATGACGAACATGCTCGCATGTTTATTATGCCGTTATACGCGTCTAGGAGTCGAAAACGCGTCTTGAGCCCGATTGCGGGCCGTTTAATTAGCTCGAGTACGTTCGCGAAGACAGCACGTGATCAGACGGCGCTTCCCAAAATGGATGCTTATATAACAAGGTCCGGTAACGGTAACCACTTAAACCAGGGCGCGATAACTAACAGACTACCTCGAAGACAAATCTTCTCACAGCTAGGGGCCCGTTAAAATTAACGCTCTGTGCCAGTGCATCACCGATAGGCCGCTTCTTCACGGATAGGCTTGCCTCGAACATTCGCTGGCAGTCTTGCTACACAACACCGTTGGTACTTACCGCTGGCGCTTGGGAACAGTGACACAGAATACCAGCGCATACCAATTCCCGCTATCATATCCGGGGCCGAAAACAACCCGACCATCGCCGTGGTTGCAATCAATCTCAAATCACAGAAGCCGTATCAACCATCCCCCTATTTCCTTTTGTAGCACTTTGCCTCCGTTATGGGCTCCAGCTACGGCAACGAGGCCAGTGCTTTATTAAATGCGCGCTTGCATAATCATGATATGATCGCGTCCCGTCGCGCATTATATATTGGGGCGTCGACGTATTTCCGACTTGGAGCCCCCCGTCCACGATGCGCTTCCTCGAGTCTCCTCCCGCGCGCTTTCGTGTTAAGCACCTGTTCAGCACGCCCAAGAGCGACGCCGTCAAACCGGCCGCGCTCTCAGCACCTGTCGAGCGCCTCCCCGCCAACATCCTGCAAGAAATCGCTGGTCACATTTCCTGCTCGAGTGATGTTCTCAACTTTGGTCTCACCGTAAGCGACATCTCCCTTCACTCAAATATCTTGGTGGAATAATCGCCGCACAGTCCCGTCAGATGTGGGGACACCTCCTGCCTCGACTCTACGCCGACGTCGACCTCAAGACGAATCGGCAATGCAAGCTCTTAACCGTGTTGGCGAAGCGCCCCGGCGTAGCTCGGCATATCCGGAAGCTGGCTGTGCGGCCCAACAACGTAGAGTGGGCGCTCCCTGAGGAACCAGTCAGCGAAACCGCTCTCTCCGAGCTCGTTTCGCGGCTGGCCCCCTCCCTCACTTCACTCCACACTTTTGTGTGGAACGGCCTCGAAGGGCCGGAAGACGAAGTGTGGTTGAAACTCCGAAAATCGTGCCCTCATCTCGTGAATATTGGCACTACCGTCGGTGACGAGCTGGTGGAAAATACGAGCCACGTACGTCGCATCGTCCGGTCGAATTCTCATTTGTAAACGAACCAAACCCCAAGCTGTTCGCCTTCCGCGACCTGAGAAAATTTTCGTTCGTCGTCAAATGTGCCTCCTTGGGATGGATCGCCGGTCAGTTCTTCTCGGCATTTATCTAGACGTTGAACTCATGGCCGCATACTAGATGGACGCCCCCCGACGGAGAAGCTTCCACGACGATTCTGGGAAATGCTCGTCGAGCATTGTCCGGACCTCGAAGAGCTCGTCATCGGTGGCGCAGCGCCATGCCCACGGTTCTTCGACATCCGTCCTGTTTCTTATGGGCAATGGCCACGGCTCCGGTCACTGACCCTAGGGGATCTCGCCATGCACGCCCCGCCAAAAACCAAAAACGACGCCGCCCGGACCCCGCCCTCCCTCATGGCGTTCCTCCAATCTCACCCGCAGCTTCGCTGCGTCAACATCCAACACGTCGGCGGCGTCAATACCTTTCCTTCGTCCCTGAACTTGCCACCCACGGCACTCCCCAGCCTGCGGACATTCAGCGGGCCCCTCGCTTATGTCCGAACTCTGCCACAGCCGTGGTTGCTCCAGGAGCTATCGCTCACCGGACTTCAGCACTCCACCTCGTCCTTCCCACGGTTGTTTTCTACCCTCGAGCAGCTCAGATCACTCCGATCGCTGAGCATTTTGATCGATCTGTCACTCTACACCAGCGTCAGCAGAACCCTCTACCCGCGGGACCACGGCAAGATCTTCTACGGCATATTTGCATCGTGCCCGCGCCTCGCGCACCTCGACCTACGCTGCTTCACGCAGCCCGCATTTCCAATCGTGAGCAATTTCATTCCTACTGTTTCTATTATTTGAACTTCAAGCTAATAAGCGAGCCTTCTCTCAGACGGAGTTCTCCGCTGCACTCAGAGGCGCCCCGCTCCTGCGCTCCTTCGTGCTCACGAAGGTGCACGCGCCGGGCGACGGCGACATGGCGACCAGCGCCGTACAGCTCGCGCGCGAGAACCCCGCACTTGACAGCTTTACGCTGCGCTACGCGCAGGACGTGTGGCGCACCCGCGCGAAGCACGTAGGGGTGTACACGGTCGTCCGGGACACGGGCATGCTCGCTGGGTACGAGTGGGGCGCACGGGCGCTCGGGGGGCAATACGAGCGGCGCGTGCAGCACGCGATCCCCAGTGCGACGCCGGCGTCACATGCGCAAAGAAGACCGAGCCTCATGCGCCTCGGGCGCTCGCGCAGCGTCGCGTCGGCTCACTCCTCCGCGTCCGCGTCGACGTCTGGGTCCCGGCGGTCTTTCGTATCCTTCGGGCTGTAGTTCCGCTGGTTGATTTTCTTTTTCTTTTCTCATTTATTGGCTGGCTCCAAACTGTAGATGCAATTTAAATAGACATGTAGATGTATACAATAGAATCGTACGGTGTTCAAATTGGTTCGACGGCAATGTCGAAACAGGATTTCTTGAGTAGATGACGTTGCGCGACTTGACGCGACGCGGCGGCACTGCTTCCTAAGGAAGTCTGTGCTAATAGCAGCCTGCTGCTGACGACTCAACGCGTACGCCAGATGACGCCATTGCTTGGGAACCGAACGACAAACTGAGCACCGTTAAGTCGTAGGCGCTTAAGCGCCTAAGCTGTAATACCCTTTGAGTCATTCTGGCGACCTTTGTACTTGGATCAAACCCAGTGGGAAAAAAGAGCTCACGAAGTAAAGACCGCAGAAATTTCTTACTTTATGTGGCCATGATGCGCGAAGTTAAATTATTGCCGGACAGACTTGTGAAGAATGGGTCTGGATTTTTTTGTTGTATTGTGAGACCCACGGTCGGGTTCGCATCTCTTGGAAGTGGTTGAATGGGGAGCCTGAGAAGGCAAGGCTAGCCGAGCATGTCAACTTGACGGCCGCAGAAGGATTCAATGGTGGGGGTCCGATTTCATGTAACGTCGATTGTCGGGCAGAAGCCCAGTGCCTGTTTCAGAACGACGGACTCCGAGTCGAGCCCGACGAGGGAACTCCGTACATACTAGGAAACAAAGACGCGGTGCAGCAGGACAGGATCGCTTAGCAAATTCAAGAGGCACAGCTTGGTCGAGAAACTGGATAGAAACAAGGTCCCATCAGGGGCCAAGAAAGTTAAAGAAAAGCGGAGGCTCGAAGCGCCGAACTGCCCGGCTGCACTGCTATCTGCCATCGCAAGCTGAAGTCTTCGTCGAGTGCTAGTCTGACTGCGGCGCCGCTAACAAGCTATCCAGGGACTGACAATCAAGGAAAATGAACTCAGGGCACTGGGCAGTCGCCACCTACTGAGACTACTAGCTGACTGCGGTAACGTTCAACGTTTAAGGCCCACGGTAGATCTAACCTGCGGGCGCGGGAATGCGACTGCAATTATGTTCCGTCCGCGACGAAGGAAAAAAGGGAAGGAAATGGAAAAATGCTGGGCAAGTATGCAGCCATACCGTTCTGCTCGGAGGAGATGTTCGCCAAGTCGTGAGTCTCGGGGAGGTTTCCATATGGAGATCGCGGCGTTGCGATTCGCGTGAACGGTGCCCGGCGGTGCCGACTCGGCATTATGGTGTTTGCATATCTCCGAAATGGAAACTTCCAGTATATATATAAGCCCGCCTGCCTCTATTGTTTTTCTCCAACAGGTGTTCTATTCCCCAAATCCTTCTCGAACTACATAATGGGCCGCTGGACGCAATTTGACGAGGTGTGTGCGCTCTCCTCGTTTTTCAACATCAAGTTGAACAACGGCAGGATTCCACTCGCCTGCCCGAAGGAATGAAGCGGATAGGCTACGACGCGGATACCGCTCGGTACACATTTCGCGACCGCGAGGGAAACACCTACCTGGGGCCGCCGAACGAACAATATGGATTCCTTACTGTCGTAGGCCCTTCAAGCTTCATGAAAGACCGACCACAAGCATTTGCTCCTGGTAAGTCCTCACATGTTTCCGCACCGTCTCAAAACCCTAATAATTCATGTACAGCAAATTCAAAACCTCGGCTCTCAGTTCAGCCGCCGGACTCAGGCTTAACGTTCCACGACTTCCTCCCCACGCACCTCATCACCTCGGCCTCTCCCGTTGAGGCCTCCGCCGGTTCGCGTTTCTTGGACGCTCTCCGGCGTGCTGCGTTGCCCTCGATGCCAAACGTTCGGCGTTCAGCTACGTCTGCTCGAAAACCCATCGATTACGAGAAGAAGGGTTTGCATCCTATGGAATTGACACGATCGACGACCTCATCGACGACTTCAACTTTGGTGTCCTTTAGCATGGATAAAAAGGGTGCTAAGCATTGAGTTGTTTCGCATGCGAGGATTTTACTGGATTTGTGTAGCATATGTAATAGTAATATTTAATTTTTGTATTTAAACAGAGAAGTGCGCAATTCTTGAAAGGCGCTCTTGTCGAACTCGAGGTGAGTCAGGTTGGATCTTCCGAATATCTGGGTTGAATGGACATAACGTGAGACGGGTATCACACGACCTCAGAGGGCACTATTAGAATCACCGTATGCACCGACGCGTACCGAAGGTGAATTTTTTTTTGAAGACGCTAACCGAGACGGTGACATCAACGGAGGAGGATGGAGGCAGGAGTCGCAACGAGCCGGTTTCGCATCTTGCTTCGGGCGGAAGCGTAGCTGCCTGTTTCAGATCGACGGACCCTCGGGGAGGCCGGGGTGGGCACAAGCGCGGTCCTGGGTCGAATGAATGAACCGACTAGGGAATATACGGTTTTGCAGTGACCTTCGAGGACCGATGAAGATGCACTGCTTTATAAATAGACAATCAGTTGTGTAAGTGAGAGAAAATTAACTCAACATGCCAAGCCTAGAATTCGAATGGGCGCGGTGAAAAAATCAGCGCTGTCGGACCAGGGTGCCGGGTACACCGGATCTACTTCATGAGAATGCTGAAATATTCTGAGATAGCGTCCGCCGCTCCGTTACGAGGAAAGAAATGACAAAAGTTAGCTGCAGTGATGGTTCGGCGGATGCGCAGATCAAGGGCTGCTTCCGTATCAGCACCCCACCGTTTCATACGTATGAAAAGACGCTGTAGCTGTACGCAAGGGACGAATAGGCTCGGGGATGAACATGTTCGAGACAAGCCACTAGCTTGAATCGGAAGCGAAGACACCACGTTTCCGACTGCGGCCCTGCAACAAGAAGGGCCGGCCGCTTTATCGTATACCCTACAATCACCTTGCAAAGCCAGAGTGAGAATTCCCCAGGTGTTCGCCAAGAAATGTAGAATAGCTGAGGAGCGTAAGCCTGAAGGCGAGTCGGGGACCCGGGTTGCGCCGAACCTAAATTGCTTGGTTGCAATGGCAGCAAATCGAAGTGTGCCATCCTATGCCAGCGGGTAACAAGGCCGATTACATTTAAGTACCTAGGATTGCATTCCGAGCGAATTCCGAGCGTCAAAGGGAATGAATTGCGGGCAGTTGCCACCGACTGGCGTTAATCTTGGATCTGCCATATGCATCCTGGCTCGGCACGATTGTTATCGACCTTCCTGCAAGTTCTCCACAGCACAAGACAGACTGGTAGAGGTGAAGCTGGATGAGTTTAGACGAGTTCTGAGTCAACGGAAGTTCGGAAGATGATCCAAGTTGACTGACAAGAAACGACGTGTGGGAATTTCAGTGTGGGAATTTCGGGCTATGTGGAGATGCGATCGACGACGTCAGGCTGTGTTGCAACCCGGCATGGCAATCTTGCCCCGAAATCCGTTCATATATAACCACGCGCTATTGTTGTATCCTCCAACAGCTCTTCTACCCCCACCTCCATCCCGACCGATAGAATGGGCCGCTGGACGCAATTCAATGAGGTGCGTGTGTTTTGGCTCGCATCCAGCTTGAACATCGAGTTCACCACGTTGGCCAGGATTCCACTCGTTTGCCAGAAGGCATGAAGCGGACAGGTTACGACGCGGATACTGCTCGATACACGTTTTGTGACCGTGAGGGGAATACCTACTTAGGGCCTCCGCACGAAGAGTATGGATCCCTTACCCTCGTAGGCAAGAGCAAGCGCCGCCCGTCAAGCTCTATGGATGATCGGCCTCAAGCATTTGCTTCCGGCGAGTCTCGCAGCTCTCTCTATGAGCCGTCCAACGACGAATTAACTTGCCTACCTCTAGGAAAGCCAAATCCTACACTCTCAGTCGATGTTCAGCTGCCCGGCTCAGGGCAAACCTTCCACGACTTTCTCCCCGCACACCTCATCACTTCCCCCTCTTCCGCCGAGAGCACGCTCTCAGACTCTCCTCGCTCAGACGACGCCTCCGCGGGTTCGCGTTTCCGAGACGCAGTGCGGCGCGCCACACTGCCTTCGATGCAGAACGTCGTCAACAACGTCCGGCGTTCGGCGACGTCGGTTCGAAAACCCAAGGACCATGAAAAGAAGGGACTGCTTCGCAGTGGATCACAAGCTTCGTCCAAACTGTCACGATCGAACACCTCAGCGACGACGTCTACCTTCGTCTCCTTGCAGAGCATTAACGAAAAGGGTGCTAACCATTGAGCTCTTTCCTATTCTTGTACATCATTCAGGAGTTTCTGTATAGTATAGCCTTGCTGATTCGGGCGGAGGGAAAAAAATTATGTCGTGTGATCTAAATATTCTTGGGTACAAATCAGTAGATACGGAAGATATTTTGCGGTTACCAGCGTCAGCGGTGCGGACAGATCGGCTTCAACACGGTAATTATAGCACCTACGATTGGATGGCTTGCAGGTGGGATGGCTAGAATTAAACGAATGGGACGTCTGGTACAAGCTTGGGATTTAACACTCTGAATTCGCGCTGCCTGAGCTATGAATGCGGTTAACAGTGTCCTTTCATATGAGATACGTTTGCCGCAGGAACAGCGCTTGATATATCTGGTGCCGCATCAAGCGAAGCTGCATGAAAAGACAGTCCTCCGTAGACAAGAAAACGATGTCCCGACCGGTGCTCAACGCTGAACTCCAGTTGTAGGCATTTGATTATCAGGAAGCTCGTAGTGGGATTGCTTGCCTGTCGTGTAGCACGGAGCCCATGTGGCAGTAACCGCCGTCGATCATCCGAGACTATTCAGCAATGAAGTTGAGTGGGTGGTGGTGACTGCTGGTGGGGGTACGAAGGTAACTTGAAGTAGGGAGGCGTGCGGAGGCGTGCCCAGAGAGTTTCACAAAAACTTCGAGCGCTTGAGAACGTCCCCAGAGTTTATTTAAATCGAAGGGCCGAAAGGGCGAACAAAGGTCCGTGATCTGGATCGGCGGAAGTGAGTTTGTTGAAGATCGGGGGGTGCACCGAGTCAAGCGAGTCAAGCGCTACCAGTAGGGTTGTGGGATAGGCTCAAGGGGGACTCGCCCGATGTCGATTTTGCCGAGCGTTCAGCGGGCTGTATAATGAGAGTAATGGGCTAAACGAGGAACGAATTAGATACCAATTCAAGTATCTGTCTAGAGAGACTAGGAGTGAGCAGGTAGGACCGGAGTAGGGATACATGATAGGTTTCAAAAACACTTCGTGAGCAGTGGACTTTCCGGCGTAGACGGTCCGCGTCAAGCCCAGGAAGGCCATAGGTCGATCTCTCTTTGCCGCACTTGGACATGGGCCACGCGAAGCGGCGTGTTCCAACTCCCGATGTCGTACTATGATACTACTAATCCATTGTTCCATCAGATGAAGGGGATTCAATCTGTTCACGATGCTCTGATTCATCCGAAACGAGGAGGTGGTCCAGGAATGCGGATTATAACGGGCCAACGGGAAGGTAGAGAAGCCAATCCCACACTAGGACTGCCGGACCTAGAGAAAAAAACATGAGTTTGACCAATTGCAAGTTCGTGGATCGTCGGAACTGTTATTTCGGAAAATTAAGGTTCAGGGTGGATTCTTCTGGGTGTTAGTGCACTACATCGAGGCGCCGTACTCCGAGAATGAACGATGGATGAGAAGAACGGAATCAGAGTCGGACAAGTGCACGTGGCATAAACAAGGGCACACACGTTCCCTCTTCTTCTTGACCATGATGTTGCTTCGACCATTGTTTTTTTTTTTTCGATCCTTCAACCTCTTCAAGCTCTATATCGTACGGTATCATCATGTCCTGGTTTTTTCCCCTCTCGCCCTGGAAGTTTGCAGCTCGACAACAGTATCAAGGCATCAGCTTAAGTTGCTCGACACTTGGCTTCTGCATCTATCATAGTCGATCAACAACACAACATATGAGGGTTCGTTTGTATAAAAAACCGCGAAAGAGGCCCAGCGCGCGCGAAAGAGTTTTGCACCGCGCGCGAAAGAAAAGTACGTCAGACAGCCTGTGTCATCAAGCCGTAGGCAAGCCGAGTGGCTGTGTGACACCCACAAAATTAATATACACACAAGTATTAGCGCTATCAATCGTATCTTCGTATCTCCATGCAGAGCCTACGCGTGGATGTGTTAATATACCTCCTGAGGCTTTCAATGCTGAATATGCATACACCATGATATGTGCGCCAAAAATGTGTGAAAAAAGACTGCCGTTCGACATTAATGTTGGTATGCAGCATCATCTGTGCCATACTCAAGTTGCCTCTCTTTCTTCCTCTTAGTTTTGGTCACTACTGCCCTGACTCCCGTGTTAGGAAAGTCGATATGAACTTAGGGAAGACCGCTCAATCTAATCTAATTTAATCTAATCTATCATATTATCTTATCTGGTTGATCAACCTTGGCCGACTCGAACCTTAAATCAAGTTGAAATTCTGACCTGTTGGTGAAAAATTGTGTCTTGGAAGACAACTGATTCGCTTTCCCGCGGACTCCTCAATTGGAGCATGATGACCAGCTTCCCCGGTCAGGATTACGATATCAACTTAAGGTCGAGGTTCCAGATCACTGAAATTTGACTGAAATCCGCGGAGACTGCACAAAGGGGGGCGATACCGTTGGTTTGTCGCTGTCTTTAATCTGAAATAGAACAATTAGTCGACGTTCTTTCGCGCGCGCAATTGCTATCTTTCGCGCGCGCATTGATCTCTTTCGCGCGCGCCGGAATCTCTTTCGCGCGCGGATTTTGATTTTTTATACAAAAGAACCATCATACAACAGACTAACCGACTGTCTTCTCGGGATCGAGTCCATCATCCTTGGGCGCCTTACTTGACGCCTCCGCTGGCAAAGGATTAACTTGGCAACGCCCGTCTGCTTACTTACAAGGCCCATGCGCTAGCCCAACTCCTTTCGCCCATATTGAGGTCTTCCCTAGATGCTGATACTGTTGCATCCCCTGTCACATCCAGATTCCGGACCTGCTCATGATGGATATGCCTCCGAAAATGGACTTTCTGCCGAGTTTCCTAATACCTTAAGTGATTTCCATATGCTGGCGCCGGATTCAATGGGAACATTGTTCGGGCTTTAACGGTGTTGAACTTGTCAATCCTGTAACACCACTTTCATGCGACCATCAACCAGCTCAAGCCTCAATCTGTAGCGTTCTTTCTCCGCTGTGCGCTGACCGGTTCTTCCCCTTCCTCGACTGCGAACGGGTTGAAGTTCAAGCCCTCAGGAAAATAGCCCCAGAGACAGGTGTTTAAAGATCAGGTTTTGCATCCTTCTAGCTTTCGTACTTCGTCATCTCCCCTGCTCTGCCCGTTAAGTACCCCGCCAACGCGCCATCACCGCCAAGGCAACCCTCCCGCCAAGTCAGTCCTGCGGCGCGTCTTACCCGATGCACATACATGAAATCGTCACCTTATAGCCGGAACGACCACAGATCTCCACAAGCGATGCGTTACTTAAAAGTAGGAGGCGTTTGTGCGATTGTGTGCCCCGTTCCTTCCCTCCTTTCACTTTACTATCTACCTCAACTACGTTCGGTCTTAATCCTCGATGCGCGTCGCTTCTACTCTCGCCACATTTTCTTAGCTGCCGTTGCTTGCGCCAACATTATTCCGAAGGAGCTCGCAGACCTCGCCACGCGCGGCGACCCTGACAAGCTCGCCATCTTCGGCGCCCTCCAAACCTTCCTCACGGATTTCAGCTACCCACGGTATGCACTTAATTCCTCTCAAATTACCACAAAACTTATCCTCGCCGCAGTCTGGCTGATGTTGCCAAAAATATCACCTATAGCGGCTTTTCGGACAACATTGTTGGCCGCCTCGACCGTAAGCCATCATTACTCCCACCCGCCCTGAGGTTCTCACGAGCTTTTGTAGTCACTCAAGAGTACATCGGAAATGAACTTAATCTCGAGGTGCATCGAGGGCAGCCTATAGACGTGGATTTGAAGCTCAAGTACCATTATAGTATATTCGGTTTCGCTGCCGCCGTTGCTGAGCTTAACACTACACTCGTCATTGGTTACCCCAAGAATCTGAGCGTGTTGTGGGTCATTCTCTGCCACGATCATGTTGCCTCTAACCGCCTCTTAGTGCTCTCTCGATCGACCCCCCTGTTGCAATTGTCACCACACTCACAAACTACGATTGGAAGGGGAGCATTGGCGTCTATCCGGTCCAGATCGACACCTGGTTTCGATTCGACGACGACCTCAAGATCGTCGGATACGACATCGGGACGCGCCGCTTCGCATGGCTTTACGAGACGATCATGCCGTCGCTGGGCAAGTCCATCGCGAAGGAGCTCGGCCCCGTTGCCTCCTTTGGGCTCAGCACAGAGCGCCTCATACAGACGCGCGCTGCCCTCGACATCTGCGGCGTGCACGACCAGTACTGCACTGGCAAGAATCTGCAGTACAAGACGCACGCGCAGTGCATGGACACGCTCCTGAACAAAATGCCGCTCGGGAAGGTGTGGACGATGGGTCTTGACACCACGTAAGTGCCCGTCG
>JARJLE010000308.1:0-67737 GCA_029289555.1 Mycena latifolia | reverse complement strand
AACGACGGGGAATCCTTGAAAGCTGAATAAACCGCTGTGTCGGGGGAATGGATCGGCCTTATGGTATGTATGTTGATCCGCAAATTTCGACGTCAATGTGAGCTCTCGAGGGATGCGGTCGCGGAGAGCCTAAATGGTCGTGTGGAAAGTTGGAGGTGAAGTGCCTTGAACCGGCTGGTCACGGTCAAAGCCTGCTTGAGCACTTCGCTGGAATAACATCTCGCCGCGAGAGATATGGCAGGGGTGCCGCGTTGACAACCCAGTTGTTCATCAATATTATTGGCCAGCGCTCGTAACGCTCCTTGGCCAACCAATTTGGTAAGAGGAGCTGCAACGAGTCTGTCCATAGCATGGAGTGGCCAACGCAATGTGCCGCCACCTCGAACAAATGCGCACCAGGAGAAGAGGCGCAACGTGAGGGTCCGGATTTCGCAAGACCTGGTCCTGGTCCCCCGCACGAGGACATTGCATGAAGATAAGAGATAAAATCTCGGGAGGCAAGTGGCGCAGAGGGGATGTTATGGCACGAAGTTTCTCAATCGTTTTCCTTCGTTTCCTGCGCAGCGAACGTAGATCCACAAGCTGAGCGCGTAACTGGTCAATTTTGTTGTCCAGTGATGCCACAGCAATTGTCTCTTCATCAAGGAGTTGGGAGATGTGTAAACGATCGACATCCGAAGGTGGGTCATTGGTGTCCGCATAAGCTTCGATGAGCTCGACAGGCGTCTGGTTGTAGATGAAGACAGTCAATGGGTGGGTGGGAATAATTGAGCACCTTCATTGCAAGAAAATTGAACCAAATGAGTTTGAAGCTATGCCGGTGGCGCGTCGGAAGGATTCCGAAGGAAGGTGCCGGAGAGTTCCGCAGACTCGAGCACGTTACTGGTTCAAGGTCTAGATGTCCGGCATATACCGGCGTATCTTTACCGGCGGAGAGCTTAACCTTGTCTCTCATCTTCTGGAGTACTACCAGCTGCATAGCTTCCATAACCACGATGACATCCGTTTCTCCGCCCAAGATGATGACGGCGATCCGCTGGCACCCTCCTTCGTTCGACATCCGGGTCGAAAGCGTCCCTGTTCCGCAGTGAGTTGTCGGTGTCTGACCGGGGTCGAGCCATTGGAGCGATTCTAAACGTGTTAACCTGCAGGATTCAAGACCCCGACGATGCTATCGTGAAAGTGACGGTAAGTTTCTATGCATTGCAATCGAACAACAAAATCGACAGCCAGTATCTACCAGCTTGCAGCGCTTTGCGGTAATTTGAACGTCCTTGAACGTCATTCGACCTTATTCATTTTATTTGTCCTTCAGGAAGTGATCTCCACGTTTACAGAGGCCATGCCGGAGTGGACAAGATGTAAGTATTTCTGGAGACCGAATGACGTGCCTCGGGTTGAGTTCGGCCCAATAGCCATATAAACGGACATGAATTCATTGGGGAAGTCGTTGAACTGGGTTCAAATTACGGTGTTCATTCCCAAGGAAGACCTGAACTGTATTCGACACTGAAAGTCGGAGACAAGGTACTGCTTTGTCCCTTGAACATTGTTAAAGCCCTCTAAACCTGCGCTCCAGGTGGTTTCACCCTTTACTGTCAACTGCGGCGAATGCAAGTGAGTAGAGCTCTCCTGGCAGAATAATTCCCTTACCCAGCTTTCGAAGCGTTTGCCGCCTGGGCTATACTTGTCGCTGCCCTCTCGGTGCGTTGTTCGGCAGTCCAGCTTTGGAGGGAGGCCAAGCACAGTATGTTCGCGTGCCCAAGGCGGGAGGAACTCTATTCAACCTCAGTGATCCAAAATCGTGGTCGTCCGCACTATCCGATGAGATGAAAGAGAAGGCCCTGACAGGGATCGCGGACAGCTCTCTCCTCATGCTGGCAGACATCTTGCCAACCGGCGTGTTTGCGGCGCTGCAAGCGATGAACCACCCAAAGGTTCTGCCAGCGCTTTCAGGGCGGCCGTGGCCCGCCAGTTTCTTCCCCGGCGATGCCAGTATCGCGATGTTACCGGAGGACAGAGTTTTAACCTTCGCAATTATCGGCCTCGGCCCAGTCGGGCTATGTGCCTGTGTCAGCCTGCTCGATATGCTTTCCGCCCAGCCGTTGCCGTTCCAGATCGTAGCGATCGATCCGGTAGAGAGCAGGCGGGAAGGGGCACTGGCTGTATATTCCAAGATCGACCAGTCAGGCAAAGGCTCCGGCAAGTTCGTCACCCAAAGCATCGACGACGCCAAGAAAACGGTGCAAGATTGGACCGGCGGTATTGGTTGCTCGGCCGTCTTGGAGGTCAGTGTATTTTTCCTCGGTGGGGATCTAACATGAGAACTCAACGAAAGCAGATTGTCGGAAACACAAGCGCAATCGCCCTCGCATACGACCTCGTCCGGCCCTTCGGCACAGTGGTGTCGGTTGGTGTGCATGGAGAGCCGCAGATGCCGTTTACGGGCAGGCAATTGTACAACAAGAATGTTTCTTTCGATTTTGGGTAGGCCGCTTCTACTCTTCTCCTGAGCGTTGCTGAGAGCCGCGTTGAGACGTTGTCCGGCGCGGGCCATGTTCCCGATGGCGTTCGATTTATTGGGTGAGTATTTGCCCGGCGTAACGTTTACTCTCCGTAATCATCCTTCTGCAGTCAAGCGACAAGACGTGTTCGGCGGGGTCGGAGGACAAGATAGCCTTGTGGATAGGATTGTCGGGCCCGATGAAGCACCGGAAATCTATAAGGCGTTCAACGAATCGAAGATAGGCAAAGTCATTTTTGACATGTGGAAGTGATCTGACAGAGGTGAATCGGGAAGAAAATTGTATTGGCAACTTGTAAAATTTGTAAAACATTTGTGTACATAGCACGTTCGAAATAAAACGATTGGGAGACGAACTTGAGTTGAAGTTTTGAAGTTCCGAACAAGTCCGAAGGTTGATTTCAACGCACTGGACCGGAGGCTGCATTCCGAGAGCCCGACGACTTCAATTCCCTGTAAATATCTAAGTATGTATTTCTAGCTCGAAATAAGGAACTTGGGACTCGGAATTGACTCCGAAGGTTGATTTTAGGACCGGCCCGGGTGGCCGGATGCCGACAGTCCGACGACCTCGACGCCCTTAAAAGGGTGGTCGACGGTCGTCCGAACACTACCTCCACCAGCTTATACTCAATGACGATCCCCCGAGCCGCAGAAGCCATCTCTGCTGCTTTAGATCTATGGTCGGCAAATGGACTGCCTGTCCCATTCTTGTCGCGGTTGAACTTGTCGACATCAAGTCGCGCAAACTCCGCTATAAATTCGTCCTTCAAGCTCGGAAATGTTGCTCAGGTACACTAAATGCTTCTTACCTCGGTTTAATCACTTCTGGACTCTCTCAGACGACCATTGGGCTCGCCGGACTGTCTGCGGCGCAGTTTCATCTGCTAAGGACTGGCATGGACCAGGAGGTGACGGTGGATGCTCGACACGCTGTGCTCGAATTCCGTCAGATAATAGGACTTTTGAGGAATATCACCCTACTCATTAATGAACAGACAGCGAGGCTTGGCACACTGTTGACGGCCGGTTGCCTGGCGGCATCTGGGACAGCATTGCCGGATTATACAAGACCAAGGATAACAGTTTCGTTCGGATACACACAAATTTTCCTCAGTGCGCAAATCCCCGGCTCAAAAACTCTCTCTGATTCTTTGATAGTCATCGAAAGGGCATCCTCTCTATTTTAGATGTCCCGGATTCACCGGAGACTTCTAGAGCGATGGTCCAATCGGCCCTTGAGAACTGGAACGCCGTGGAATTTGAGACCGAGGCCGCTTCTCGCGGAATGTGTGCAACAGCTCTACGACCGTTCGCAGACTGGAATATGCATCCTCAGGCGAAGGCGTTGGAAGAGGTTTCTCCTGTCCAGATAATAAAGTTCGGAGACGGTCCCAAACGAGAAATATCCGGAGCATTTACGCGTCCTCTCGACGGTATACGTGTCCTGGATTTAAGCCGCGTGCTGGCGGGACCTGTGGCTGGCCGAACGCTTGCGGGTTGGTTTTTGCGCTCATCCCAATAGTTTAGTCACCCATCTTTTCTTGTAATTTCAGCTCACGGAGCAGACGTCCTGCTGGTCACCTCTCCAAACCTTCCCAACCAACCAAACATCGATGTCGACACCTCTCGCGGCAAACGTACAACCCAACTCGATCTCACCCTTTCTGCAGACCGCGAGAAGCTAAAGGAGCTTGCTTCATCCGCTGACATATTCTTGCAGGCCTATCGGCCTGGTGGGCTGGAAGCGAAAGGTTTTGGCCCTCGCGAATTAGCCGCCCTACGCCCTGGGATCGTCGTTGCAAATCTGACGGCGTGGGGCTGGCAAGGGCCATGGAAGGACCGGCGCGGTGTATGTATACTATTTCTTGGCTCTCTCGGCAGGTTCAATGGCTAATGCCAACCACCAGTTCGATTCTTTAGTTCAGACTGCCTCGGGATTCAACCTTAGCGAAGCACAAGCATATGCCGAATTTACAGGTGACGGAAGTGCCCTGCAGCCCCGCCCACTTCCCATGCAAGCTCTCGACCACGCCGCCGGATATCTCCTCGCATTTGGAATAAATGCGGCACTTTGCAAAACGATCACAGTAAGCACACCCGGTTGACGATTATACCCGTATCACTCAGTCACGGTTGTAGGAGGGCGGGTCCTGGGAAGTCCGTGTATCTCTGGCCGCTGTCGGTCAATGGGTCCGGTCTCTCGGCCAACTTCCACCAGAGGAGGCGTTTGGAGCGTCGACAAAGCCGTTTCCGCGGAGAGTGTTACCGCGGGACCCCGAAATTGCCGGGTTGAGTGTCCAGTGGAAGTCAGCTGGAGGGCATACGATGACGGCCCTCCGGCACGCCGCTGTTCTTGCGCGCACTCCGGTAAGGGAGGGCGAGAGCAGTCAGGCACCAATGGCTCTAGATGCTCACTCTCCAGAGTGGCTTTCAAGGTCGGATAAATGACGGTGGATTGATTCTGTATTCTAGGAATTCTTGCGTTGATAAGTATCGACCACTTTCAACTTTTCAACAGTGAGCTTGAACCACATAGCACGTGTTCGAGTCTGCGGGCCGTGGCAATGGGCCGGCCCTCTATCTTTAGCGCGGAAAAATTAGACTTGATTCTAAATTTACACTCGCTTTTTTCCAAATGGCCAGCCATTAGCCACAAGACCACCTCAACATCCACAGGACCATGGCATGCTCTTTATTTTTCCGGCTACATAAACCGACGGTAGGGACCTTAGCTGTAGGTTTTCTTGATCCACATACCATGCGTATGCTCTCGTTTTTTGCTCCCATCCTTGCTTTGGCAACCCTCTCCAGTGCTGTCGTAGGCCCAGGCGTCGTGACAGGAAATGTGAACCCGGTCGCCGATCCCACTCTTTGTCGATCTGCCAGTGGAGAATATTTTGTCTTCTGTGAGCGGTGGAGTCTTGCGCGTCGCAAAATTAAAGCACCCATCGATGTTCTTCAGCTACCGCACCGGGAATCGAGATCCGCACCTCTCCGGATAGGACGGCGTGGACTCTTGTTGGGGTGGTTTGGCCCAACGGCGCTAGCTGGACCGACGAATACACCGGGACCACTAATGGGTAAACATTCGCCGATGGCTGGTCTTCACCTGCTGATCGTCCCAGCAACCTGTGGGCTCCCGACTGCACGGTCTTGTTTTCCCTCGCTCCATGTCTACCCTTTCTGATACCCTCATAGGTCATTGATGGCACATTCTACGTTAGTCAGGAGAAATACCTCAGAGATCTTAGTTGGTTTATGCTTACTTATAGCTCTACTATGCCGCTTCCTCGTTTGGCTCTCAAAACGTATGTCTTCTGGAACTTATTAGATCTGGTACTGATTTCACCATCCCACCAAGTCGGCCATATTTTTCGCCAAGTCAACTACGGGAATGCCTGGGAGCTGGACCAACGAGGGGCTAGTAACATCTACCGCCACTGGCGCGACCTATAACGTCGGTGGATATTTCTTATGCGAGGTCCGTCACTGAAAAATCGCAGGCGATCGATCCCAAGTATGTATATTGACCTGTGCACAAAGGCGATGGAATGACTGCAATCCGTCTACAGCCTCTTCATCGGTCAGCCCTCCTTTCGACTTGCCATTTATATTTATAACATTTTTTCTCTAGATGGCAGCAACTGGTACCTTTCTCTGGGAAGTTTCTGGAGCGGTATCAAACTCGAAACGTTCGTAAATGGTCCTCGTCCTCAGACAACAATTATTTACTTGCGTAGACTCGGCTCGTCGACAGGAAAGCCATCCAGCAGCTCTGTCACCTCGCTTGCTACGCGCACGGCTGATAGCGGTGCCATCGAAGCTAGCGTAATCTATAAATTCGGGTCCTTCTACTACCTGTTCAGTTCGTGGGACATATGCTGCGATGGCACCTCCAGCACATACAATATCCGTGTCGGGCGGTCGACGAGCGTGAGCGGTCCTTACGTCGATGCCTCGGGCGTCTCCTTGCTCAATGGTGGTGGGACTCTGGTGCTGTCGACCCATGACAACGTATGTTACTGATATACTCGTCATGCGCCCGCAACGCGCCCGCCAATGCAACTAAATATCCCCTACAGATCGTTGGTCCAGGTGGTCAAGATCTGTATACCGATGCCGACGGGACAGTCATGGTATATCGTACGTTCAATCGATTTTCTTGTTAGTCTGTCCTCAACATCTTACAGACTACTACACCTCCGCTGGAACTTTCGTGAGTCATGTTATATTAAATACTTCGGATGTGGAGGAACTGAGTTTTGCAGTTGGGAATCAACTTGCTCGATTTCTCCAGTGGGTGGCCGGTGAGTTTTAAAAGTTTCAGGAATGCTCCGATCTTATTTGAACCAGGTCGTTGTATGATGCGTGCGTACCATCATTGCCAATTGGAGATGTCCCGTGTTTCTGTGGTTCGAATATATTTGTTCGGGGAAGTGTTTCAACGGACATAAGCGTCGCGAGCAAGGAAGTCCTTCTACAACTTTTAAACGTATGCACGAAAAGGCTCTGTCGACTTACTAAATTGAGTAGCATCATTACCATAATGAGTCAAAGCTTACCCCATGGGGCCCATACGCCATTGCACGCCACCCTCACGTCCGAATCCTCAACGGCTCAACCAGCACAAGCGAAGTATACTGAGCCCCACCCGACACTCCGAGTCGGCAGTCGAGGTCCAGGTACATACGTAGACAACGGAAACACCATCGAGACGGCCGCTGGCTTCCTCGGACGAGACCGAAAGGAAATTGGGTCAACAAACTAGGACAGCACCTAGAGCCCCGAGTCAGAATAAAATGACTCCACACCGTGCGCGCCTATCACCAGTCGCCCTTTCATAGCCATGCTCACAGCAGAACCCGACGATCCAGCTTCTCTAAGTCGCGATCTGTGGCAATCAGACGCATCCCCTGGCACGCTGTTACACTCCCTCCGGGAAGTGCGCTCGGTGCTCAGTCTTGCCGCAAGTGATCTATATATCTTTTGCGGGAGTCAGAGCCAGGATATCCCGGTACGCTTGCCACTAAAGAACCCTATCGGAAGTCCGCAACTGACAATCGTGAAGGTATGGGACAAGAAGTCTTATCGCCTGATAGAGAACCTTCGCGGCCATACGGGGGCCGTCCTAGCTCTCGAGTATGCGGAGGACAAGGAGTTCTTGTTCAGTGCCTCAGGTGACAGCACCGTCAGAGTACGCGATATGATACCTCGCCCTGCTGCTCGTCTCAACTTTTGACCACAGGTATGGTCTACCACCACCCTCACCCCAATATACGTCCTCTCCCCATACTTGGACACTGCCGCAGGCGACCTTTTCTCGCTAGCTTGGTCGCGCTCGTTGCAGACCCTTTATGTTGGCTGCCAAAACACGTCCCTCCAGTGGTACGACTTCAACCATCCAGTCCCCACGCACTCTAGCGACGCCTCCGGGCCTCCGTCTGGGACGTCGACCCCCCGCAAAGTGCACAAATTCTTCGACAGCTATCCGAAGTACGAACGGAGACCCGCCGACATCCATGCGAACAACAATGTATCCAGCCGCGACATCTCGCCGCATTCCGTCTGTTCCATGGTCGCGCCCAGGGCGTATCTGAACATTCCCGCGGAGAATGTGATCGACTACGCCCATTACGGGTACATCTACTGCATGACGCTGTTTCAGGACAGCGAGGCGGGGAGCGTCAGGCTTGTGACAGGAAGCGGAGACGAATTTGTCAAGGTGCGTCTTGGGATCTGCCTCCAGACATTTGACTGAGAGCCGAACAGGTCTGGGAATGCTCGGGCTCGGGACCGAAAGAGCTTCATGCATTTGAATGCACCAATGGGGCGATATTCTCGCTGGTCGTCAAAGACGAAACCGTGTATGCTGGGTGCCAGGATGGGTGTGTAAAGGTGTTTGACTTGGAAACCAAGACACTGGTGCGCAACATAATTGTACAAGAGGTTTGTGCCCTTTTACCTGTGTCTGAATTGAGCTCACAAGTATCTCCAGGGAATTGACGTGCTCTCGTTGGCAATGATCAACTCCGATTTATATGCGTGCTCCGCGAATGGTCTTGTGCAGCGATTTTCTGCGTCTTTTGACTGCACGGCCTCTTGGCATGCACATGACGGCATCGTTCTCTCCTCCATCATCAGCTATACCAATGCGAAAGAACCCGCATGCCTCATCACTGGAGGAAATGACGATCACATCAAGGTCCGCTTGAAACCCTTCTCGTTAGCACCGTGATTGACCGCCTTTAGGTTTGGGAGCTCACCTCGCCGAAAGGGCCCTTGGGGGATAGTGAAGCCATTCTGCCGTGCGTCGATTCCCACTCCGGTCTGTACTCCCCATTCTTTGACATACCGGCCTCGTCCTCACTCCGCAAATGATTAGATACTCTAACATATGCGCTCTCCAAGTTTGTTTCTATTCCCAGCGTGAGCTCCAATCCTTCATGTCGGGAAGATTGTCGCCAGGCGGCGATCTGGCTTAAAAAGTGCTTCAGTCAACTGGGTGCCTCGGCGTGTCTGGTAAGCCCCATCTTCGGTGTTTGACTCAACGGTATTAAGTCAGGATATAGCTGCCGACTGGTGAAGAGATGAATCCCCTTGTTCTCGGGACATTCAGTGGAACGGCGCTCAAAAACGGGCAGCGAAAACCTCGTGTGCTATTCTACGGCCACTACGATGTAATCTCAGCTCCATCGGAAGGCTGGGACTCCGACCCCTTCCACATGTCCGGCCGAAATGGATACCTGTACGGACGTGGAGTGACCGACAACAAGGGCCCGATTTTAGCAGCTGCATGCGCTGTCGCCCAGCTGCTCGCTAGCCGAGCGCTTGGTGTTGACGTCGTATTTTTAATCGAAGGGGAGGAAGAATGCGGGAGCACGGGCTTCGGCGACGCTGTTCGGAAACACAAGGTAGGCCACCCCCTTCCCCGTCTCGCCTGCTAGTCTGAGGAATTCATCAGGACCTCATTGGACACATCGATTCGATCTTAGTGAGGTATGCCCATCGCTCGTCGTCGTTTCTTCCGCTCCGTCCTGATCGATCTCTTCTAGCAACTCGACGTGGATTGCAGAAGATATCCCCTGCATCACGTATGGACTCCGCGGAGTCGTGCACTGTGCTCTCGAGGTTCGCTGCTATATCTGCACGAGCCGGCTCGCCTGCTCACTGTTCTACAGATATCGAGCAACCTTCCTGATATGCACTCCGGCATCGAAGGTGGTGCCGTTGTGGAGCCGTTGCTTGACATGTCAGTCTAATCATATCCTGTCCTTCTTCTGCTCATACTCTCTGTAGGGTGCATTTACTGGCTACTTTGACCAACGGACAACATGAAGTCCGTATCCCTGGCTTTTGTACGTTTTGTGATCTTTCTGTGTTGCTATTTCTGAGCGCTTGTACTTCCCAGACGACCGGGTTCGTCAACAAACAGACGCAGAGAAGGAGTTGTATAATCGACTCGCGAATATCACCGGCCGTCCGGCGGCTTCGTTGTCATCTCGATGGCGAGAGCCTTCTCTGACGGTCCACTCGATCGAAATCTCTGGACCCAAAAGTTCGTGTTTCCGTGTCCGCTGTCGTTTCCCTAATCGATGGACGTTGTGATAGATGCTACTGTTATACCGGGCACGATAAAGTCGCAAGTCTCCTTACGTATCGTGCCAGATCAGGACCTAGACACCATTGCGAAGTCTCTGTGTCTACATCTAGAAAACTCGTTCAAAGATCTGAAATCGCCGAACAAACTTAATGTCGCTTCTTCTTTTTGTCGACTGGCAATTTTACTGACTAGCGCCCAGGTCAATGTCAAGCATACGGCCGACTGGTGGTTGGGGGAGCTCGACGATTTCTGGTTCAAGGCTCTGGAAAGTGCCGTTCAAAAAGAGTGGGGCGTGGAGCCGTTGCGAATAAGAGAGGGCGGGGTAAGTGCATCTCTGTGGTCTTCCGACGTTGTGCTAATGCAGCACCACGTAGTCCATTCCGTCTGTTCCGTTTTTGGAAAAGGTGTTTGGATGCCACGCCCTCCATCTTCCAATGGGGCAGAGCTCCGACCAAGCCCATTTGCCCAACGAACGGATCTCTCTCGACAATCTTCGACGGGGCAAATCCGTTGTTGAGCGGTTCCTTTTGACTGTCGGGGAAAACGTGAAGGGGATCGTGCCGTGTAATTCTTGAGTATTCCCCCCCCCCCCCCCCCCCAAGAACCTGTATCATAGAGTAATTTAATCAATCAAACACCTTCACTACTTGCCCGTCATCGGGGACTCTACTGAGTAGATTTTGCTCTCGTCCGTCGAGTCGTCAACTTAGAAGCCAAGAACCTCGCCCGATCCTTTACCAAAAATTTCTGCCACTCCGCATAATCGCAAGCCTGAAAGCTCCGGGAGGTACAGTACTAACGAGGCCAAGAAGCAAAACGACCCTGAGCAAAAGATGCTATGGCGCGAAAGCCAGCCTTTTAACGCATTAGCAGTCCCCGTCGACTTATTCGCAGTCACTTACGTGCCAGCGTCACAAAACGAACATGATGGCATTATTGCGCGTCGCAGAATCTTCCACGAAACTGGCAACGGCCAAGGACGGCGCAGACAAGGCTATGGTTCAGGACCATATTTCCCCATCAACCGTAAGTCAATATATGAAGTCGGCATCACCATTGCTGTGATTTAATGTTATGTGTGGGTTGGTTATTAATGATATTCAAGACGCGCGGACCGTTTTTTTTTCGACACCAAGACGTCGCCGTGAGTTCCTTCCTCGGTTGATTCGATTAGCAGCAACTAAGTACTCGACAACGAGTAGATTAAACTCAAACTAAAGAGTAGTATGCAGGTAATAAAGTGTGATCATGTTCTGCTTTGCTCAACAAGGTGTTTCCACCAAGATTTCGGCACATCCAGTCCAACTACAAAGCAACCTCAGGTACTCTTGGTCGCTTTTTGAGGCACATACTTTAATCTGCGTCGCCATTGAACACGTGTCTTGCCGACCAACTGAATGTTCCGATCTTGAAGGGCTTCTGCCCATCGTACCCAGTGGTTTTTCGATATTTCAGGCCTGCAGAATATTCAAGTGTATGCTCATACGACATGGAGACACGAACTCTGTAGTGGGCCAGGAGCAATGAGGATGTTCGATCTCCCGCAAGGCAGGAAACGGTGTGCCGTCAAGGGACAGTAGAAAACGACCACAAGATACTCGCTGCTTCTGTTTCATCCTATCATAATAATTAGGAAAAGATTGAATTCAGAACACTCCGCCGACGGTCACCTGTAAACACCGGGGAGTTTGAATATAATGAGCTCGAGGCGTGCATGCTTCTCTGAAGATTCGAGAGTTGGTAACCTGAGGAGAGACTAGAAACAGTCGTGAATTGTACTGGGGCCTCGGAAATTTGTCGCACGCACCTTCTCGTCGCAGGAAATTCCGAGAACGGTCAACGAGGGACAATTGCGAAAGATGGCTAGGTCGAGATTCGCGATCTGGTCGACAGACACCGTCAATTCCTTGAGTTTACTTCCGTGCTTTTGGAAGAACAAGGTTCCACCAGCGGCAGTGGCTGTAAAGGCAGT
The DNA here is from genome assembly GCA_029289555.1 of Mycena latifolia. Taxonomy (NCBI): domain Eukaryota; kingdom Fungi; phylum Basidiomycota; class Agaricomycetes; order Agaricales; family Mycenaceae; genus Mycena; species Mycena latifolia. The sequence goes on along the minus strand of JARJLE010000308.1, from coordinate 55,638 downwards.
GATCTGGAGGGATGGTAGCCTGATGGGCGTAATCAGGGAATTGTCAGGTTGAAAAAAATCAGGACGTACTCCATGTGCGACAGTGCGATAAGGAACGAAGAATCAAATGCGTTGACCGTGAGATCCACAAGAGTAGCGAAGGTGTTGCCTGGAATTGATTTGGGGACAACGTTGAACACAGTCCTGGTGCTCCAACAAAAGGACCGGATCTGAGAAAACTGGGAAAAGACCGTTGCGCTCACAGCCTCGCTGGGTTTTAAAATTGGGACTCCTTGGAATGAGAGAAGGCTGGAGCCGGTCGAACCACCCAGATCATTAAATGCCTTCCAGGTAACAGGCGAGCAATTGTCGCCACCGTGCAATTCAACCAACGCCGGTGTATGGGAGATGATGCTTTTGAACACGGCCAAGCCGCCCGAGTGTGTAATTGTCAGGCAACGGACATAGTGGCGCAGAGAAGGATTCTGGGCGAGTTGAAGCGCAAACGAACTCTCCGCAAAAGATGTCTCCAGTACGGGACTTTCGTAGAGATGCGGAATGCCGAGCCGCTAATGCATGTGAGAAGTACCGCTCAGATGCGATTTGGGTGGCTTACCGCAAAAGTCTTGGACACCAGGAGTGGGGCCAAATAAGTAGAAGGAGGCTCGTCCGAGCTCCAATAGCGTCTCCGGGTGTTAACGCGGTGAAAGGCGAAATACAACACACGGCTCCAGATAGTATCTTCTTGCACCGTATCAGCAGCGAGTCGTGCGGGATACACGAAATAACTGGGTAGGGGCGTATTGTTCTCCTCATTCTTCTCCGACGGTAAAGCCCTAGGAGCCTATACGGTTAGATCAGCAAAAAGAGGGAGCGAACTCCGGCGGTTACCGTTCGTCTGGCAGGTTAAAAAGCAGCTTCATCTTTGGGTCATCTTTCACGGCATCAAGTAGGCTTGACAGTCGCATGGACGAGGGCGGGTTGAGTCGAATAGATTTCAGGGATGGATTTGTAGCAATTATTCGAACATATTGATTTATTCCCCAAGGGGTGCCAGTGAAAGACGAAATTACAAGGCAGACGAGGTTTGGGGCTTTGCTCAACGCGTTGGAAATAGTGAGCATCGTGGAAGTGCCCAGTGAACTTGGGATATCACATACGGCCTAAGGTTTTGTCTGAGCGGGAGAAAGTAAAGTAGGGGAGATCAAGCACCAGTTTCTTCCAGGTCTGGATGCACTTCTCGAGTGTCTCAATTAGTTTGAGCGCTGCTGGGGAGAGTCCGCTCCAACGCGGACCGTGGATAATGACACGGCTAGGATCGATCAAATGCAATCCTCGGCACAGACCGCACGCGTTGTCGGATACGATGTTCAGTGAGAGAAAGAGGTCGGTAATATTTGTCGATGCCTGGAGGATTTTGTGCATGGAAATAGCGTATCCGCCTTCGACGCGTAGTTTCTTGATGAACATGCCTAGGTCGGGGTTGGACTTGAGGACTGCGGCCAAGGCTTGTGCTTGAGCCTTTGAGCGCAGCACTACGACATTGTATAGAAGTGGGGTGGCCACGCGCAGCCAGGCTTTGGATACGAGCAGGTACGCAGAACTGGACTCGGAGAACGACATGAAGGTGGAGTCGTAAGAAGTGTTGGAGAACGCCTCGTCGGAGACCCTCAGGGCAGGAGAGAGAATTTCCGAGAGAATTTCGTCGGGGACGTTGTCCGCCATATCGCCACAGTTCTGGCCCGGGTCGAGCCCGGTCTAAGACAAAGAGGGGTCGTGATATTTGTTTTAGTTATTTCTGAAAGTTTATGTAACTCTTCCCACGCCCATGCCACTCCCACAATCTTCCCCTCAACTCCGCGACCGGTCCACACAACTGGAGGGGGAGATCAGGAATCTTCGAGCACATCTAGCTGAGCTGGTCGCAGAGCATGAATTTGTGCAATCGAAGCTCAAATCGATAGTGTATCCCATACTCCAGATACCCTCTGAAATCACTGCGGAAATCTTCCTTTGGTGCCTTTCAGAGAGTATAGCGACCTCTCCGATTCGAATCACAGACAACTTGAAATCAGTTCCGATGCAGCTCGCATCCGTCTGTCGTGACTGGCGGGACATTGCCTTTTCGACCCCCAAGCTATGGCGTTTCTTGGCCGTCAGCTTGAACGCCAGCACTCATATCGCCAACCTGGAACGCCGATTTTCGTTGTGCGGGAATTGTCCTCTGTCCTTGGATCTCTTTTACGCCCGTCCTTATTTTACGCGACTTGGCACTTCCGCTACAGTGCCTCTTGAAGTCGTCAATCGCCACTGTCGTCAATGGGAAACGGTGAAAATCGACTTGATGGACAGAGATGCAGCACTTCTACACAACATCAAGGGCCGACTACCTTTATTGCGGCAGTTGACGGTCTCCGTCTACGGAGAATCTCTAGGAAATGCTTTTAGCGAAGCACCCAATTTATACAGCCTCGATGTTACTGTTATTAACACCAGTGCCCGCGCCCTTTCGCCCAATAATTTCCCCTGGGCGCAGTTGACTGTGTTTAGAGGAGAGGGTCTCTCCGTCGAAGATTGCTTCCACGTTTTGCAACTCACACCACATCTCGAATATTGCACATTCTCCGGATGGTTCGGTGACGATGATGGTCTTCCGGATTCGCCCCTTAACCTCCCAAGTTTGCGCTCCCTCAGCCTACTGAACCCCGAATCATTCGGATGGTTTCTTGGCGCTCTAACCCTGCCAGGTCTCGAAGATTTACGGCTTTCCCTGTTGGGCCGCCAAATTCCCTCCTTCTGCGACTTCATATCTCGTTCATCCTGTTCCTTGAAGAAACTCGGGCTACGAACATCGTCCTTGCTTTCCTACGAAGATTTATTAAAGCTATGGGAAGCGGTACCGATGGTCACGCATATCGGCATTTCCCCAGGCATTTTTTCCGACCAAATGACCCGCCTTCTTTTGGAGAATAAAAATGTTCTCCCCAATCTCCTCGAGGTCATTGTAGATGGAAAGGGACAAGACATGAACCACCAGCAGCTCGTTGATATGCTTCGCTCACGACAGCACCCAGACAGTGGAAATCCCTCGTCGATACAGTCCTTGGGTTTCCTTTCCTCCCAGGATTGGGACATGCCTCCGGACATCATATTTCAATTGAAATCAATTGTGAATGATGGGATGAAAATACAGATGGACGTTACTGTTCCATTGCATACTCTTGCGTCTAGCTAGGATACGAAAGGTAAGGAGGCACCGAGCCACTGTGAAAGTTATCTGATCATTGTCAGTTGGACAAGCGTCTCGCAACTACCATGTTTAAAGTAACTAGGTATATTGTCATGTGCAACCAGCGGAGTGCGGTCTTCAGTCTATGTTTCGTCCGCACATTAACAACAAAGAGGAAACGACGAAGATTTCCAGAAGTCCGATTTGAAGCGCTTCAGCTGTCACTTCAAATGCGGTTCCATCCTGGCCTTGTAGTATCCGGCCAAAGAATTGGGGGTTAACTGGACTCGCGCTGTAAAGCTACAACAAGGTCAGTAACGAAATGTGCAGGACTGTCGGGAGCCTACACCGATATAATTCTCGTGGGGCATCCATCTGAAGTTCCGCCCGCGGACCTTCATGAGTCGATGACTACAACAGCGCATGAAATACGACTTCCCCAACGCATATAATGAGAAGAGACTGCTCACGTTTTATCCGGCGAAAGCGCGAGCCACTGGGAACTATCTCTCTTGGACACGATGCCGGATACTTCAACCACGGGGTGGCGGCGCCATTCGATGACCGCGATTCCCTCGAGCCGCGCGTTTTGAACTATAGTGAATCCGGATGTCGTGGAGTCGGTGGTAACGCGGAAATATGTGTGGGCCTGCGGGCCGCTTATGACGGAGTTCAGGATGGTCCCGTTGGAGGGCAAGAACGTGAATTTGATGACGTTCGGGGTGGAATTGGGCGGCGAGGGGTACGGAAGGGCGCCGTAGACTGATGGAATTGGTCCCCCCGATGCGTTGTGAGCACCATATAGGCCCGTTGGAGGTGAGATCGACCATCCTTGGGAGAACGGGTTCATGGACGCAGTCTTCGCCTTTGAATAATGTATGGGTCGAAGCCATGCTCTCAAGCCTTTTTAAGGATTGCTTGAAAGACGCCCATCTTGTTATAGCCGTTGTACTCATGGCGAAGGCTGGACGAAAGAAATACGGGCGCTCGGAAACTTCGGCGTGCAGAAAGTTCGGACCTGGTTTAACGAGGCTATTCTATCAGGAACTGTAAAAAAAGAGATGCTCGGGGGCGAAGGCGATATCGGAGAGCCGATTCGATGCGGCTACTAGTATCCCAACGCAGAAGAATCAATACCGGGGCATGCATGCCCGTAGATCATACACAGCTGCCAGTACGGGTTCAACAAGGGTTCAATCTTGACTATGAGCGCTCACATGGTGTCCGTCGATGGTTGAAACGTGTCTGAAGCAATAGTAGAGCGGGACTTGACTCCTCGTGGCGTTTCGTTGGTTAGCCCGTGTTAAACAGTGGGCGGTTTAAATATTTCCCACGGTTCAAGGTAAGGCATAAAGTGTAAAAAAACAAGAGCGCGCCGAGGCGCTTCGCGCCCCGGCACTTCGGTGGAACCCGAATCATGCGGCTCCGCAGCGGCGCCAATAAATGTTGGCTCAAATTGCTGTCGTCTTGGTACGTGGTTCCACGTCTTTCAAGGACTCGGTGATAGCCTGGCGGAGTTTAAAGGCTTCACACGGACACACGTTATTTTATAAAGAGTAGAATGTGATACTCAAAAAGTCGATGCCCGATGAATCCAAGTTACTGATCCCCGTCTGTCTTGTCCTAGTAGCGTGGATGCAACGAACAAAATGACCACCCTTCCTCAGTTGAGACCTCATCTCATCATCACTGAAAAGGACTGCATATATTTTTGTATATTTTAGACTATCAGACTGCGCATGCGATTATCCATACTCATATCAGCGATCTGATGCACTTCGGCTTCTGAAAGACCCAGTCCGAGAGGAGGCTGAGCTAATAAAAGCGCATATTCGGCGTCCATGGAGGTCTGGAATGGAAGGAGATCGTCGGTCTAGTATCGCCGGTGTCAGAACAGAAGCCTCGCAGAGAAATCGAACGATGCTAACACAGATCGAAAAGGGGTGGCCGTTGGCGAGAAAATACCGGATGTGGTGCTGATCCAAACTTTTTACTGTCTTGCAGCTGTGGAAATTGTCAGTTCGAAGTTCACGGTCCTGTGGCTTTTCTTACAGCAGGTTTGAGCTGAGACAAATTTCGATACACGGTTTATTGCGTAGAACGAACGTCTTCGCCTTGTCATCTAAAAATGTTGCGTGGCCCAGTCGATCCGGCTGGAAGTTGAGGAGCTGCAACGTATCTGATGATGGGTTTTCCGGTGTCTGGAGGTGGATTGAGCGGTCAGAGTATCACGAGGATGCGGTATCACCTCTGCTATGTGGAGTGTCACTCCTAGTCCGTCGTGTTTTGCGTCGGTGAAATATTTGGCAAGTTGATTCATATCACCAGCCTACATCGATGAGAGGAGAAATAAAAGAGAATATAGTCGCTAACCAAAGGGTCTCCGCACAGATCAACGCCCACGATTCTCCTCCCTTTGGCCTTGAGAGATCGGGCAATATTGATGCATTCTTCGACCTCTTGCTCGGTCATGCTTCGATTCACACTTACAATCAGAGCTGCCTTGTCTTCGGGGTATTGTTCGATCTCCGTAACCACAGCTTCGACGTATTCAGCCCGCGTCATGTCTGCTGTCTCTCGGGGTGTGCTGCGCAGCTCTAGATATGTGCACTGCGGAGTATCGCCATCCAAAAATTCACGGAGGACTCCCCGGGCAGCCCGAGCGAGCGCCGAGGGTGTGGAAGTGAGGGCATATATTGCAGGGAACAGCCCGAAGAATTCGCTCAGCGCCGTGAGCTCGAGGTTTTGAAGTCGTTTAAGGCCTGCTTGAATTTCGGCGGATGCTGGACCGCCTCGATGGTCCCGAGCAAGCTCGAGAAGGACGGGAACTGGAATAGAGCCGTTTAGATGAGCATGTAGCTCTGCTTTTGGCAGCTTTTGGATGAAGGAGATTTGAGTTGGTGTTAGCGAGCGAAGGGCAGCAGCTGCGGGTCCGGCGACGAAAGAGTGGCGACGACTGAGCTCGGAAATACGACCAGGTCGCCAGCGTTGGGCAACCATCTTTAGTGCTCTGAAGTATGCAGCGCCAGGAAGTCCTACCAACGACATGTCGAGGACTCGGTGAGTGCGGAGGAAGGGTGTGGTTGAGTCACCGTTTGCACCATTTGGGGTCCGGTTTTCTCCGTTACCCCCGAGAGAGTCTCGGAGACTGCTTCAAAAATTTGTTAATAATGTTAGATACATACTGTATGTGCAATATGCACGCGAATAAAAATTGCCTGCTCGCCAACCAAGTTCAACTGAAGACTTTGAAGACACATTCTAGAAATTTGCTCGAACTGCCACGGCAGTTCACGCGTTCACGGCTTACCGCTCAGTCCCCAGGCTAGCGAATGAAGTGGCTATAGAGCCAGTAAAATATGTTGCCTATATAAGATTCCTTCGCAGATGAGCGAGAAGTGGGTGCCCCTGTCTTTGCATTTTCGGCGGTCGGACCGGTGGTCCGTATTTCGGCTTTTACTGTACTCACCCCCGACGAAGCTAAATCAAAGCTAAATGTCTGCACTCCCGTTTTCCGGTTTATTCCCTACCTGCCCATGTAACTTTCTTCGCGAAAAAGTATCAGGATGTGAGAGCCAAAATTGATCCACCTTCCTTTTATAGGTTGCGGTTTGATGCCATTCGTAGCTCACGAAAAGTGCCTGCGGACGACTGGTGACCGGTGACCTTCTTAACTCTTGAAGCTATCCTTGCCTATCTCCCAGAATTTATCCCGAAATTTTCGGATGACCTGTTCCCGAGATGAAATCAAAATAGTGGGTTGGCCTTCCCTAGCTTGAATGATATCGAAAGGGTGAAAAATTGCGTGGCAGAGGTATATTCCGGCGCGGTCCCGTTAAGAAACAGCCGGGGCCCGTATTACATACATCGCGTCAAGTGTGTGCAGTGTATGAATGAATGGAAATGGAATTGAAATGGGGCATAAACATAATTCGGCCGCGAAGGTCTGCGCAATCCCTCAGAAAAGTGGAACCAGCAAGGTAGATTCAGAGAATAAATGGGCGGACGGGCGAATTGGATTAATATTGCGACAGGTGATGACAGTCATAACAAAAGGTGAAGAGTAGCAGAGGGGTGGGGGAGAGATATGTGGTCCAACGATGAACAGGAGATCCTGTCGGTGCGAGCGGGATATGCCTGCGAAGAGCCAGCGGGAGGTGTAGAAGCGGCACAACTGAGACATAGGTTAGAGTGGGGGTCGTCCAGACGCGGATGACATGGCATTATTTTCGTAAACCTGGCGTCAGACAGGATACTTGAGGTACGAAAGTTGTTCATCCTTTGTCGACGTCTGACTTTGGGAGACTAGCTGATAACGCACGATGAGAAGATATAACATGGCATCACAAGACATGGTTAGGAAGGCAGGGGCGAAAAGGACGGATGGAGAGCTCGAGGATGTAGAGGATGCGGGAAGCATTGTCTGCCTGCAAGACAGGGAGATGTGGGCGGAATGGGCGAAGGGTGAGTGGCGTCAACATCAGGTGAAAGCGGGCTCGAAGTTGGAGGGATAAATTTGGATATTGGAGCGGCGGGTTGGCGTTATCTAACCTCGCCTGGGGCTTCCAGGTGGTATTGGGCAACTATCGACACTGCAGAGTGCCCGAAGCTCTACAAGGCCAGACCAGTACACCCACACGCGCGGTGGTGGTGGTTGTCGTTTCCCGAGAGAATCTCGAAGATTGCTTTAGAAATGACTGTTAGAGATACATACTGTACAATACGCAGCGAATAAAAACTGTTGTGCACGTCATTTTGAATCATGATAACTCCCAAGCCGCACGGTAGAACTTTGCTAAGTCACCAGGCCAGCGAATTGAGTGGCTATAGAGGTCAAATAGAGGCAGTAAAAAATGTTGCCTAGATTGCGCAGATAAGACGCGAAAAAAAGGAGATATTTGGCGCTGATTGGCTACCCTCCTTGACGCGCCCCCAATGTCGGGCCAATGGTACGCGGCGCAGGGCTCGTCCTACGCGGCGGAGCAGCACAATCCCGAGCAGGATGCTCATGCCCTGCTCGCAGTATACCCGCTTGCCTCCGCAAATCCGTCCACGCACGGTCAGCTTCATTTTCGCGCGGTGTACACGCGCATATACTCACCCTCAGCAGTCACCAGACATTTAAGTAGCCTAAGTATCAGTGGAGCACCCCCATCGGCTCTCCACCCACAATATTACGCGGCATACCCCCAGGGAAACCCACCGCCGTACACAGAGTACGCTCCGGAAGTCGAATATCTCGCCTCTCAAGCGAATGACTCTGGCTATTGGGAGGCGGCTCGTAACGAGGCGACCACGATGATTTCACAGCAGGCCGATCCGTGCGTAGCTGCCATGGATGTGAAGAAATGTGCTAACCTCTCGCAGCTCCTATCCATATCCGACTACCACTTGGGCACCTACCAACGCTCAACTGTCCACCTTTCGCACGAACCCTTTTGCCCAAGCAATATTGCAGAGATCTAACCCTGCCACCGCTTATCCGACACCGCCGCCGGCCTCTTCATCCTCTTCAACGTCGTCACTGGCCCATGCCCTCGGGCCACCTCAAGTGCAGCCACAGACGGTGTATGAGCCACAACAGTCGCCTGCTTTCTTCGACCAGCTTCTTGAGCAAAAATTAAAAGAACTTTCACGTCCCGCCGCGCCGATGCAAAAGCAAAAGGTTCAAGAGCCGAGGGACCTTCGACCATCAGCTACTTTTGGCCGAACGGCTGTGCGTCCCAGCACGCCACCCCCGACCAGTGGGCCGCCCGTCGTCGAGGAGAGTCCGGACCCACTCGCAATTTCCACCACATCGATCACCCCACGCAAACGCAAGTCAGTAACGCAGCTCAATTCGCCCACCGTGAAGCGTCTGCACTCCCCCCATCCCACCCCAGTCCCCATCACTCCCAGCACCGGCTCCAAATCGCGCGCAAGCATGCTGTCGACGCCTGGCTCGTCCTTCTCCACGCCGTCGCGGCCCCGCGTCACCATGGCGTACGTCGACGTGCCCCACAAGCCCTGGGCCACCACACCAAAGTCCGTCATGCGTCCCATGCAGCCTCCGGACTCGCCCAACGACTTGGGCGGATACGGTTCCGACGATGACAGCCCCCACCAGCGCTCGTCTAACTCGACCGGCAGAGTGACCTCGGCGCGTCGCACAGGCGACCGCGACGAACGTCTGCCGCTTGAGAAGCTCACAGCGCTACTTGAGGACATATTTGAGGCCGAGGACGGGCTAGCGCCCGACACGGATCTCGCCTCCCTCCCAGCCGAGTTCTTCTCCCTGCAGACGACGGTCGACTGCATGCGCCCACTGCTGCAGCCGACACTCGTGCGCAAGCTCACAAAGTACATCTTGCAGGTCGTGCACCCCGCCAAGCGCATGCGCCATGCCGGAGCGGGCAACACACCGCGCGCCAAGGAGAAGTCGCTCGCGGATGTGGATACCCTCACACTCTCGCGGATCTTAAAGATGTTGGAGCGCAGCGTCAAGGCAGGCGAGGACCTAGACCCGTTTGCGGGCCCGGCGGCGGCGGCGCCCGGGAGCGCGCCGCCTTCGCCCCGGAAGCCCGCAAAGAAGGCCAAGGGGAAGCGGCGGTCGCGGTCGCGGAGCGGGGACGAAGCAGAGCCGGAGCCAGAGGAGATGGAGGTCGACAGCGGGCCTGCGCCGCTGACGGACCTGGACCACGCGAAGCTGGCGCGCGCGCTCGAGACGGTTCGGGACAGCATCTTCGCGGCGGAGTGCTGCGTCGCACTGCTTGGCGCTGGCCGGCTCACGAAGCAGGTGCGTGGCTGCGGATTCTAGTAAATTGCCCGCTAATGTCATTTCCCCTCTAAGCTGTACTCTGAGGAGCTCATCACGGCGTGTATGGGCGCAGTGAAGAATCACCTCACGAAGGTGATCTACCCCTTTGTCGAGGCGGCCGCAGGCGCGGTTCCTGGGAGCGCGATGCTGCAGCATGTGCTTCGCACCGGTTCGCATCGGCATATCCTCAGTGAGACATTCCAGGCGCTGTCGGCGGTGCTGCCGCGCCTGAGCACGCTCGTCAACGCGGAGGCGGTCGCGATGTCCGACGCGATCATTATCCAGGCCGTGTACATCGCGATCGGGCCGTTCTTCGTCATCGACGCGGGCGAGGACGCGGGGAAGAAGGAGAAGGAGGGCGCGGTCATCCGGACGTTCGGGAAGAGCGCGATGCGTGGGCTCCGCCTCGACGCGCTGTCGTTGATTCGCGCGGTGAGTGCTGTTTTGCCGGCGATGGGGAGGGGACACTAATATTTGATTGTAGATCTTTGCGAACCACGATGACCAGCGCGAGTGGATCATTGAGGAGATCCTCACGTCGCTCATCAAGCTCTCGGACACCAAGCAGAAGGCGGGGCAGTTTCGGTACGTGTTCAGAGTTCTATGCCGCGCAGAGTGTACTCACGTTGTGGATGCAGACTGCGGGACGGGCGGACCATCCGCACGGTCTCTGCACTGCTCCTCCAGCTTGTGCAGACGTCCGCGCACGACGTGCGCATTAAGGCGCAGGATATCGCGAAGGAGCGGCAGAACAAGTTCGCGCTGCGTAGGCAGGAGAGTTTTTCGGAGAGCCAGAGTCAAGCTGCGGAAGCATTTCTGGACGACCAAGATACGGCGGTCGGTACCCCTCAGTGCCGTCTGTTTTCTCTTCTGATAATGTGTTTCGCCAGGAAATCCGGCTGTATCGATCTGGGCTGGAATCTGCTACGAAGGCTGCGAAGAAGATCATCATATTTCTTACGCAGCGGTGAGTGCTGAATTGCTCTCAGTCGTGACGTGCCTGATTGTCGAGTGTCAAGATCGGGCAAGGGCAAGGCGACGAAGAACTCGAATGAGGCGGAGTATCGCGCGATATTCGATAACCTGATCTCGGACTTGCTCGCCGTGCTGTACTGGCCCGAGTACCCCGCCGCGAGTCTCCTCCTCAGCATTGCGTCCAAATTCATGGTACGTTGTCGCTCAATCCTTCGCCCACACACACACACACGTGACTGAATGATGGCAATAGGTGTCGTCCTTAGACGACGTAAAGACCACGCAAACGGACAGCAATGCCGCCAAGACGATGGCTTTAGACCACCTTGGTGTCATAGCTGCCCGCATTCGCTCCAGCATGCTGAAATTCCAACCGGGCACCGGGGACTCGGCGCCGAAAATTAAGCCCTTGAAGCCATTGGACGAGGTATGTGCTACTTGTGACTTGCAGGGTGGGCGGATGCTCATGGAATTGCTAGATTGTGTCGAATCTGGATGCGAAACGCCTTGATAAGTTGCTCGGCAGCCACCAAGACGTCGCCGCGCATCTGGTGAAGCGGTCGTCGGAAGACCAGGCATACGATGTGAGCTGCCCGTTTTGAGGGCCCGTGACGGAACTAACGCAGTGTACAGAGCGCCCGGGAGCTGACCGCCGCTTCGCTGGGTCAGGAACTTGCCATCGCGCTTGACCGGGTTAATCTGTGGATTTCGCATCCGGAAGATGACGACGACCTGAACATCCGGGACGAAAGCAAGCTTCTTGCCTTCGGCCAGAAGATCAAGACGGCGCTGCATAACGTTTGGAAAGACCAGGCGCGTGACGTCTTTGATATTGGGTTAGTACGGTTTATATGCTTGTCGTTCGCCATTGACGTCGGCCTCAGCTCGCAAGAAGAGGCCGAGCGCATCGACCGGGTCGCTGAGGAGATTGGCACGATACAGATGTTACGCAACTCGTTCCAGCCGATCCTCAACATCATCCTGGTCGCCCTCGATGCGCCGCCCATCTTCATGCGTACCAAGGCGCTCCGCGCGCTAGGGCAGATCGTCACCAGCGATCCCACGATTCTTGCCGAAGTGCGTGGGCTTCTCATGGACCAATCCAAGTCTGAATGTTTATTTTACAGCCTAATGTCCGGCGCGCCATCGAAAGCCATCTCCTTGATAGCTCCCCCGCCGTTCGCGACGCTGCTGTCGAATTGATTGGTAAATACATGATCGATTCGCCAGAGGTCGCTGGTGATTACTACAACAAGATCGCCGACCGGATGGCGGTAAGCCCGAGTTCTTCGTTCTAATGTCATTGCTTTACATTTATTAGGATACGGGGTTGAGCGTGAGGAAACGGGTTATCAAGCTCCTCAAGTCGTTTTATGGAGTCACCGACGATAACGACCGGAAAATCGACATCGCGAAGCGTCTTGTGTTGCGGATGGTGGATGAAGACGACACCGTCAAAGAGCTCGCAGTCAAGACGATTGAGGAGCTCTGGTTCCCTGTAGCTCTCCCGTCTGCTATGAAGTCCCGAGGCGGTGCCACCGCTAACCCAGACAAAGGGCCCCTGCTGTCCAAGGTCGCTGTGATCATGGGTACCTCCGGACGCTTCAATGAACGACAATCCCCGCTGGAGGATATTCTGCACCAAATTATCTCCGAGAAGCAGGGAAACGAAGCGGCCTACCTGCATGCGCGTTATACAGAGATATGCGAGGCTCTCATTGATGGCCTGGTCGATGCTTCTGATCTCCCCGGCTTTGTGAGTTGCAGACATTCATGATTCCGCAGTGCATTACTTACCCGCGAGCAGACCGTCATCAACTGTGTTAGAACCATATATCTTTTTACGGCGTCGTATCCGGCCATATTATCCGGTTCCAACGCGTCCACTCTTTTACCTTACTTGAAGAATGGGACAACAGTAATGAGCACTGTTCTCTCCCATGTTTGCTTGACTGATCTATGATTCTAGGCTGAAGAACAGGCTACAACCGACTATCTCTTAAAGATTTTTAGAGTGTCGATCCCTCACATGCCCAAGACCGCTATTAAATTCGCACAAGAACTGCAAGCTGTATTGCAGCCTATGGTCGTCCGGCCTGTTGGCGGCCTCCAGGTTGGAATTCGCCCTTGTCTCTATTTGTTGACTTGTGTTCTTATCGCTTCTCGACAATAGGGCCTTCAGGAAACAGTAGCATGTATGTGCACTGTGGTTCAATGTCTCACACACGATTTCCCGCGCCTGGTAGCGCTTTTAAAGTCCTGTAACGGTAAGTCTACATACCCTCTTCCCGATGATTCCAGAGCTTATTATCCTCCAGCTCGTATCCAGCAAAGTATCAAACGTGCCGCCACCGGTCCGTTACCTCCGGCCGACATACGGGCGCTGTCCATGCTCATCGTCATTATCGCGTTGCTTGGCGAGCATTGCGATTTTGAAAGAATGCGGAAGGAGACCCCTGGTATGTTTAGCGTCGTTTCCTGGTCATGATGGTGCTCACTCGTTGGACAGCTGTTGTACCCGACCTCGAATCTATTAGTTCCTCGGTAAGCTCAATGTCTTTGCGACAAACATCCAATTTGACAGCCCCAGGCTTCGATCATTGAACATATCTACGGCACCCTTTTGCAGCTCTACGACAACTCTGAGGATGTTAGCCTCCGCGGGCGCATCCTACAATGTCTCGGTATGTTAACGCGTCTTACCGAGGAAGATGCCCTGACTGGCAATAGGCTTCCTATTCCGAGCACAGCCTTCTCTGATGACTCTGGATCGCTCGGCGGTCATCATGGATGATATATTTTCTTCTCCAGATGAAGTAGAACGGGGTCGTCTGCTAAAGATCATTCAAGAGTTTTTGATTTCAGAGGCGGCAAAGCATTCTGCGAAGCAGAAGGGTGCATGATTTGACTTGTCACTTCGGGCTATTCCTTATCGTTTTTTTCAGATACCAACGCCACCAAGGGGAAAGCCAAGCCTTCGGACGTCAATATGGAAGAACTCGTCGGTAACACCGACGGCTTTGCGGATTCTGGGTACGCTTCGCCATCAACTCGCCTACCCGTGTTTGCTGATCATCTGTACAGTGTCAGCTCGGCCGTCGTACAGCGATACCTGAACCACATTCTCGATGCAGCATTATCGCAGCACACACCAACTCAGGCTGCGGCTATCGACGTTTTGACTTTCACGATCAAGCAAGGTTTAGCCCATCCTTTGCAGGTAGGTTTTTCCTTCCCTCTTTCAGTAACGTTTTGGCCGATTCCTTCAGTCTTTCCCCGTCATTGTCGCTCTGGAAACAAGCCCGAATGCCGGCTTGTCTGGTCGGGCAAGTTCGCTGCACTCGATATTGCACCAAAAACACGTTTCGCTTCTCAACACACGGTATATCCAAAGCGCTCGCGCGTCGTTTGATTACCAGCGGAAAGTTACCCCAGGCCAGCCGGTGCAGGGTATGCATGTTTTACCCGTAACCACGATACTATCTGATGCTGGGTACAATAGGGTTCCGTCTGCAGCCCACTCCCATCGCATTACTGCAGCGATGGTACTCCCTCGTTCGGGAAAAACGGGGGACGCGGCAAGACTTCTTGAGGGCCCTGGTCAAGGTATTCCATCTCGCCCGCCAGGACGAGGCCACTCAAGTAAGTTTTACGCGCTTTTCGTTGTTCTAGTCTGATTTGGGGCTAGGACGAAGTTGACTTTATTCGCTACATGGCTGAAAACTTCGCTGCGTTCGAGTACAAGACGCAGGAGGAAGCCATCACCGTCATCAAAGACCTCACTGTTGTGTTGTCCGTTGACGGGACGCGTCTACTGGAGATCATCTCCCCTTCCCATCTCCTTTCTCACCTGCGTGGCCCCGCGGCTGCTCCGGAGACAGTGGAGGTGGACGTTCCCGGAGATGCGCCGGACAGACGCCCTCTTATGAGGGCGTCTGTGATCATTGGCATGGTGATGCTGCTGAAGGCTCACCTCAAGAACCTCTATTCGTTGTCTGAGGAGTACGTCTGTTGTCAATTTCCTGGCAACTTGAAGATTGAACTTCTTTGCAGCAAATGCTCGAAATTTGTTGTCGGCAAGAAGAGCGCTGTTGGTGACAAGGCCGTGACGAAACGCAATGACAAGCCAATCTCGTGGACGCGGCTCCCCTTCGCCACAAAGCCTATACTGACGACAAGTGACGCCAATGACCAGAAGATCAAGGTCCGTTGATCATTTGCTTCGATACAGTGGAGCGCTGACCCCGCCCCAAAAGTTCATCGAAGTGTGGAACGAAGATGGAGTCTCTGCCGAGCCTGAAGATGAATTTGCATGACAAACAAAAGTATCTTGTACACCTGCTCTCGCCTTGCTCTGATGGACCCCACGTACCTTACTTATCGAGCTCATAACTTATCCCCCTGTGTCATCCTTGTTGTAGAAATTATCAGTACATAACAGTAATTCGAATAGTCTGTACATTAAGCATTGTGTTATGGTTTGCCCACCGTTCCGTTTACAAACACTGCAGGACCTTTGGGCATTTCGCCAATCACGTCGATGACCGCAGCGTCTATGTTTGGCGCGGAGAAGAACTCCCACTCGAGCGTGCCGCCGTATTGACGCGGCAGATTCTCTGCGTCTATGAGGGTAAGGAGCGTCTCGGTCGGGTTCTTGCCCAAGATATGGATCTTGTTTCGCGTGCCCGGGTCAAACCACCCCTGCGAAGCGTGAGTGATGCTCTCGTTGAATGGGTGGCCACGCTACCTTTATCCAGCCCCAGATTGTCGGAAAAAATGAGGGCGCGTTCACAATCGCAATGGTGCTCAGCGTCTCGGGGTAGTTGGCCGTCGCGAGCCTGGCGGATTCGGAGAGATGGCTGCGCAGGGTCCACATCGAGCCGATGGAGACGCCCTGCAGGTCGATTATCGTCGTGACGCAGGTGATGGGCGTCTGTGTCGGGTGCGGCACGAAGCTGCACAGCGGCATGGCGAAGCGGGTTAACCATTCGTAGAGGACGATTCTGGCGCGGTATTGAGGCAGGCGCTTAGATGTACAGAGGCAAGAGGACGCACATTCGCTGGTAGCGGCGGTCTGGCGGCGGAGCGCTCAATTCTTTCTGAATCGCAGAATCCAACGACGCGAGGTGGTACACAAAGACAGGCATGCCATTCTAGAGGGAGGCTTCATGAGCCCAGCATAGTATAAGTCATATGGCGCACCTTATCCCGCCTGCCAGTCCAGCGCGGATAGTACCGCCTGGTGTTCTCGAGCTCGGCGGAATCAAAGGTCGCGAAAAGATTGTCGACGTCGTGCTTGCGCCGCCAGGCCTCGGCATCAGAGAACTGCTTCAAGGCCGCGGCGGGGTCCCAGCTCCGTGCACGGAGGAACCGCCTGAGTTTAGGCTTTAACGTTCAAGTGGTTCGGACGCCGACGATGCAGCACGCACAACAGGGTCGGGTCGTCGGGCGCTGACGGCTGATCGGGGTCGTACAGCTTCTTATCGACGAGGAGGCGCTTGAAAGTAGTAAGTGCGTCCTCTTGGGAGGTAGAGAGATGCCCAAAATGGCCCGAAAATATGTTGAATGCAGCACTGGGGTCACCCATGTTCTCTAAGAGGATTCTACAGTCTGAGAGCAGTGCAACTTGTATAAGGCTATAGCGCGGACGGAGATGAGTAATCGGATGGACGGAGTCCGACAATCACGTTGACATGGCCAAGACATGGCCGCGTCTCACCGCACTCAGTCTTAGCCTACTTGGATCCGACGATGAACACGGAGGCGGAGACTGGCTATATATCGCGGTATAAAGACACATCTGGGAGACATACATCGAAGCTCAGTTCCAACTCGGGAAAAACCTTGGGTAACTTAAACTCCCACCACCACCGGTCAATGGCAGGAGTCCCTTTGTACGATACTAGGTGAAGGCGTACTAGTCGCGAAATAGTCGCTGGCACCCCCGTGCGCTCTCGTTGGTGTCTCGACCTTACCGTCGCGATGAGTGGCTCGAGCGATTAAGTCCGTTCCGAGTTCAACGATGAGCCCGAAACTCAGCCGCTCTAACTTGGGAAGTACTGCGAAACGAGAGCCATCGCAGGTCAACGCCCTGAAAACGATGGCAGCACTAAGATCTCGCATCATCGCTGTCAAGTCCTTGAGCGACGGTACACATTCGAGGAGTTCAACGAATTCATCGGTATCGATGATCATCCCATGCAGCTCCAGTATTTCCAGATTGAAAGAAGAGCGGAGCCGTAAGGATGTGAATATGGAGGTCGACAAGAAGCTGTTGAGATCGTCGAGCGATTGGATGATGAGCCTTCTCAAGGAAGGCAAGGTGAGGGGGTCAAGAACTGCCTCTGCGAGTGAATCCGAGTCATCCAGGAGTTCAAAACTCAGGTGCACGTCGATGAGATGAGGGAGGGTGGTCCCATTGTCGGCTCCAGGACCGTCAGAGTTGCATAGGCGCCCAAAGGTGCACTGGACGAGGTTGATGCATTGAACCAAGATGTCCATAGATGACAAGGGGAGGTTACATTCAACGACGCGTAGGTGTGTCAATTGCATCCACGGAAGCGAAAAGTTGAGGAGATTAATTGGC
Organism: Mycena latifolia; assembly: GCA_029289555.1. Classification (NCBI taxonomy): domain Eukaryota; kingdom Fungi; phylum Basidiomycota; class Agaricomycetes; order Agaricales; family Mycenaceae; genus Mycena; species Mycena latifolia. The sequence goes on along the minus strand of JARJLE010000308.1, from coordinate 38,073 downwards.
ATGGCAGATGGTAGCAAAGTGAAGGAGCGGAGTGAGGAGGCGTGTTGGAAGGCATTGTATGTGCCGTGAAGTATAACGGGTAGATTTGCGAAAAGGGCGGGTAATTGCCACCTCGGCTCGATACAAATAAGGATGACGATTCGATTTGGAGGTGAAGTTTCTTGAACCGATGTGCGGTAGTCAAGACCTGCTCGAGCATATGAGGAAAGTAACCTCTTGCGGCCAGGGATATAGGATGCGGTTTCATATTTGCTAGCCAGAATCTCAACAGCTGTATTTTAGGAGGCTCGGTGACCTCGAGCGTGCCCCTGGACCTAAACAGGACAATGCGAAGTTCCTCCCATAGCCTCGGCGTGGGCAGCGCGACGCGCCGCCATCGTGAGCATATCTGCAAAAGGACCCGTATTTCGCAAAACCTCGTCGTGAGCCTCGGGGCGAGGACATTGCATGAAGATGAGCGATAAGACAGTGCCGCAATCTGGGCGTCCAAGGATATATGGGCGGTCCGTTCTTCCTCGACCACCGGCCCGGCCCGGGGCTTGCTTATCACAACCAGAACAGGATATATTAGACCTATAAGGGCCTGATCGGGTACTCTAGAAATTCTCTAGAAATTCTCTAGAATTCCTATTCTGCCTCTTCCCTGTCCCCTCATGTGTATTTAACCTGTTTTTCAATAAAACCTAGCTGATGAGAGTGGTGGACATATTAGCTAACTTAAAGTACTCAAGATTCTAGGATTCTTCAAGAATTGTGCTAGAAAAGCCTAGAATGTCAACAACTTTGCCTGATTTGCTTCGCACGTCTCTCTCCATGATAAGAATCTATAGATTCTAGATTTAATTGGTTCTAGAGTACAGAGAGAGACGGGATAATGGCGGGGTTGAGAGTCTAGTAAAATTCTTGGAAAAAATTCTCGTGCACCCGATAAAAACTGGAACTAGGATATCAGCCAAAAACCCGATGCAGGAAACCGAGACACGGGGCGCACGTTGTCCCACCATTCCTGGGTAGCCTCGTCTAAGACTTGTATCGTCTGGTTCCACCCCGCATTGCGCTGCTCATCTAGACTCGTGACCAGTCTGCCTACGAGGAGCAAAAAAAATGAGGCGAGCTCTTGGCTCTGGTGTTATGTCCTGGGGTGTATTTGAATAGGTTTTTATTCAAATACTCGGAGGTGGTGTAGAATTGAGAGGCCAAACCAGGATTGCTTGAATTGCTGAGAGGTTATGTTGCGTGCCTGCTATTTTTGCCTTTTTAAGCAGTCATTTAATGTTCGATTCGCCCTCTGCCCTTTCATTTATTTTGTCCTGGAACCAAAAGTGTTTACGTGCAGCTTTTAATCAACTATTTTGCTTCTCAGAACTAACAAAGACTATGAAAATCTAGTACATTCAAGCAGCTTACTGATTCCATGGCACAAAAGAAATGTAGAGAGAAGTCTGATGTAAAAGTGCTTCCAATTTCTGCAAGCCTTGCAGAGGACTGTCCGTTGCCAACTCCAAGCAGCACCGGCGTGGTTTTTTTGTAAAAAAAATCCTCAACGCGGGCGCACCGCCCCCAAAATTTAAATGCCCGGACCAGCGAGCAGGTGACAGCTTTGCGCTTGCGCCCCGGGCACCAACTATGCGAGACACGTGAGCCTCGATTATGGTCGGGGAGTTTTTTTTTTTCACTTGGTTTCGCCGGGCCCACCGTTGATAAGCACGTAACAAGCAGCCACATGCAGCCGGGCGGGCAGAGATGTGCCGCTCATTGCATGCAGAGCAGAGGGCACCCGCAGCATGTGAAAGGGGCCCTGCAGTGCGCGCACAAGCGGTGAATGCAGTGGAGTGGGGTTCGCCACACCATCAATGAGCGCGTAGCAAGATATCGCATGCGCTCAACAGGAGGTGGCGCGCAGCAAGCGCGCACGCACCGCAGCCGTAGACACCGTCCCCAGAGCTTGCGCAGCGTAAAGTATGTGCTCATGGTGCGGTACCCAGCACACCGCCTCGTATAACGCGAGCAAGCGCTGCCAGGCATGCACGTATGTGAATGCAAGGGCATCTAAGGCCTTGTTGAGCAGCATTGAACTCATCTGACTAACTGCGCTGAAGGTCTCACCTCGTACGGGCAGCGCAGGCATTGGCTGTTCTTGCTCGTGCGGCCTCGTGCGCGACCGGTTATGCCGCGATCTGCGGTACTCGCGGTCATTTGGTGTCATTGATAGTACGGATCCGCGCTCTGTGCACACTGCGACAGTGCGCCCGTCCGCCTGGTACACACGGGGTGGGCTCGAACAGCAAGTATTTTGCTAAGGAGGCACGTCAGTGAGAAAAGCACGGACAAAAACGAAGCACGCACGTACTGCTATGCAGTGGCCGAAGGACATTGCCATCCATCTTCAAGCCCACTTCATGTTCTCAATCCCTCTTCTGCCAATGCAGCCCCATGCATAGCCGCACATGCGGCGCGGGGCACGAAATCGCGGCCGCGACACACCTGCGGCTAAACATAGCTGAGCATGGATAGCCCCGCATGCATGCAGAGGACCATCGTTTCTCAAAGATTTCGCGAGGGAAAAGAACAGGACGAGAGTGCTCAGGCTCGCGTTGAAAGGCCTTCGAAAGTCGGATTTTTCGTTGTCTGGGGTCAGAAACGGGTCGCAGGAAGCCATGAGGAGGTCGGCAATCGATTTCTGGGGGTTCGAGTTATGTGGCTTCGAGCAGCGGCGAGGGAGGGGCCAGCGGCGACGACGACTAAGGCGGGGACATAGCAGTGTGATGCAAGTGTGACGGACATACGCTATGTCCCGATTTGGGAGCTTATGTACCTCAGGGCACCGCACCAGACCCGAGCTCTTTGCCGTAGGCAGACTGGTACAACTCGGAACAAACAATCGACCTGGGCCCGGAGTTTGAACTTTTGGGTGGTGCCGATCACGCCGATCACCGGGGCTCGGTCCGATAGGGTCAATCAAACTGAGGTCGACACTGTGGCCCCTGGAGGTTATACATTAAAATTCTGAAGAGACAGAGGTCAGGATATAACTCCTACAATGAAGTCCTCAACTTTGAGAAAATGATAATAATCAAATTTGAGGCCAGGGCGTGGGTCACAAGAAAAATTCAAACTCCGGGCTCAGCCCAATTGATCCCTCCGAGTTGTACCAGTCTGCCTACGGCAAAGTGCTTGCCACACTTTTTGCCATTCGTAGGCAGACTGGTAACAAGTCTACTGCTCATCACTGAAGCAAAAACAAGCGCGTAAGATCAATAGTTGGACACCGAAATGCGGAAGCCGGCAAACCTCGACAAGAATGATTGGCCAGGCCCAAACCACAGCGCTACCCCGACTATTTGCGCATCAGGCAGTTGTGCGATGTAAAGTTGCCCCCCGATAACGGTTGCTCTGACATGTGCGAGTAGAAATGGTTCGACGAGCGTTTCGTCGCCTCCCAGGGCGGATAGAAAGTACTCTGACGAGTATCCGTTAGAATCCGGGACAACAACATTGGAATAGGATCGGTGTACGGCGTTGGAAAGCTTCGTGGAGGACTTTCGCGGCCTCTCCGATCTCCGCCTCTGCAGCAGGACATGAGGTGAGATATTGCAAAATCAAAACTGCGAACCAGTTGGGTCGGTCGCGTGTCTGACTGAGATGGACATTAGGTTGACTCCCTCGCAATGTAGACTTTCTCGGGCAGGTTCTACCAGTGGAAGACTTGGTCAAGTTCAGTGGGCCCAGTAAACCTACTCACGGAGCGCCGAGAACGCGGTGTTGCTCCCTTGATCCTGATCTCCGTCTACCTACCCCCAAATCGTCCTCTTGCCGGCATAATTACAGCCACTAGGATGCAAATATTCCTCTCGGGTCGCACTCTTTTTTAAAAAGCGCTTCCCTTTTAAATTGCAACCGTCATCAGCTGCCGATTAAGCAAAAGACTGACCGCAACCATATACACGCATGGTGGCTGGGTTCTGTGCCGCGTGCTGCCAATGAGGATCCACCTGGATCTCCACGGCGTATGACGAATTTATACCTCGGTCCTCAAATCTCCGTTACGTTGCGATATCGTCGTCGAGCACCCAGTCGAGCCGTCTTTGTTCTTGAGACGCCCTGACGGTGAGCAAACGGCGAAATACTCGAGGAACTGTAGATCTCAAAAATGATTGGGGAGTCTTCCTCCGTCTTGTATCTGTCTAAATGAAGTTGAAGGAACGCCGCTCCGAGGATTCGGATCAGTGTTGTTCGCTACCGCATCATGATCGACACCGACCGATCAACGTACGGTGGCTGTGTAGGGTTCAATTTCAGCCACGACCTAGCCTGGTCCAAGGAACAACATGCGGCTTTCTTGCAGCTCCTCCAAAAAGTAGGGATCTTTCAAGCTTCAACGTAGCCTCATGTGCTGCGTTCAATCGGCATTCCGCGCGTCCACGCGGATCGAGAGAGAGCAGCAGTAGACCGCAGCAACAAAGCGTTGTCGCGGTCAAGCCGCCGAAAGAATCCTTCAAATACGATTCACAGGATAGTTTCCAAGTTTCAAATTCATGGATACCTTCAGGCTTCAGCTATCTTGGGAATCATAGAGAGCCACGGCAGCGTCGACGTCGTCGAGGGGGGTTACCAAGGCATGTTTCACAGGATATTTGCAGTGAATCTGATGGCGATGGAAACAGCACGCGATGACGATCCGTGGATTTAAATTAAGACCAGCGCAGAGCCCAATCCAAAATCGTTCTCGCCCACCATGTTCTCTCTTTCTTCTCACACTCTTTTTCTTGCCATCCTCTCCTGCGCTGCCGCTGGCGGCATCGTTCGTATTCCTCGTTCGCCGCCAAAAGCCAGCAACACTATTGTCCAGGTTAGATAGATATTTCCTCCAGCACATATTCCCCCTTAACATTCAACGCAGCTTTTCGAATGGCCTTGGGAGAGTGTGGCATCTGAATGCACGTCGTTTCTCGGTCCCTCTGGGTATGGATATGCTCAAGTGAGCCCCGCCTCCGAACACAGTAAGGAGCTTTCACCGTACGACCAGCTACAAATCAATTATAATATCTCTTCCTCTTTCAGTTACGGGAGACCAATGGTGGACAGACTACCAACCGGTGTCCTACATTCTCACGTCCAAGCGGGGCACCCGGGACCAGTTCGCCAACATGGTGTCAACCTGCCAAACTGCTGGCGTTGGAATTATCGTCGACGGTACGCGGTTTATAGTCATACTCATCCGTTTCAGGATCTGATTTTTTTGCGCAAGTTGTTACGAATCATATGACTGCGTAAGAACCAACTTGAACCAGCTTCCTCAGATTTAAAGCTAAAACCCGCGCCAGTGGGGAAGGAACTGGTTTTGCTGGGAGCACGTACTCAAAATACAACTAGTGCGTGCCAAGTCTCTTCTTACCCTCCTTTTGGCTAAATTTCCCCAGTCCGGCCGTCCCGTACACCGAGTCCCAATTCCACTATTGTGCCGGTGCGGTCGCTGCTGGAATTACTGACTATGACAATATTACTGAGTACGTATCGTTTGAACTATCCGCGTTGCACCTGCTAAAGCCTCGTCAGCGTCCGCTTCTGCGAGGTTCTTTAGCATTCTACATCCCCTTATTTCGCTGAGCATTTGTTCTTCAGCTTTCGGGCCTCTCGGATCTAGCTCAAGAACAGCCCGCTGTTCAAGCGAGTATCGCGGCCTATCTCAAGGATCTTGTGTCTCTGGTCCGTTTTTGTTTCGTTGCGATGTAATTGTTGGGAGCTCATGAGACATGCAGGGCGTCTCTGGGTTCAGGGTCGACGCAGCTAAACACATGGAACCCGCAGACCTTGCCACTATCTTCTCTTCGCTGGACGCATCCCCGTATTTTACCCAGGTTTTTTATTTTTTCGGGTCATTTCTTTAAGCCCAGAAAATGTTGACTCGAGACCCTAGGAAGTCCCTACTGGCGGAGCTTCAGCTCCGTCGCAGTATGTTTCCAACGGGTTGGTTCAACCTCATCCCATTGCCAGTGTATTGATTTCGCTCAGAGATGTCATCGAATTTGGAGCCACGCAATATGTGATGTCGGCTTTCCTTGGAACTTCCGGAAGTGTACGGGTTCCGTGGGTGAATATGTACGGCAGCACTGATTATATTCTTAGGTGTCCAATCTAGTGACCCCTGTCCGTAAGTGGCCTATCAATTCTGCCCATCTCAGTTTTCTAAGGCTTCGCCAGCGATGGGGACGGCGTGGGACTTGATCGACTCCAGCGTCGCAAATTATATCATGGCGAATCAGGACACAGTAAATATTCAATTTACAGTGCAGAGCATCAGTTGTGAATCGCGCATAGGAACGAGGCACCACCTCCCTCAACTCCAACTCTCCCAACAACGCTTATACTCTTTCTGCGATCTTCATGCTTGGCTTCAACTATGGCACGCCGACAGTCTATTCAGGGTATTCCTCTCGTTCTTGCGTTTCGCTGAACGCTACAATAATCGAAACACAGGTACAACTTCTCCAACTTCGACGTTGGGGCCCCTCAGGACTCAGCAGGGAGTACTAACGCGGTTACATGTTTCGCTGACGGTTTCCGATGTACGTCCCGTCCAAATGTCGTGTTGCAGTTTTTTTTACCCTTGCAGGCGAGCACCGCTGGACTGCGATCGCAAACATGAACCTTTTCCATAACGCCGTTGGATCTGCTGACCTTACCAACGTATTCGTTGGAACGTCTCAGCAAGTCGGTATGTCCGTCAACACGCAACTGTAGCCTGACACCGATGCATTTGATCTTCAGCTTTTGGACGAGGCTCGATTGGATTCTTGGTGATCAATAACGACGCAAGTACCTGGTCCGAGACTTTCACCACCTCACTTCCTGCGGGGACATGTACGTGCGCCAAGCTCATATTTTATGCTAACTGACGATTTCGCGTAGATTGTGACATCATGTGCGCTGCATTGTGCCACGGGTACGGACTCATAGCTGATGATGTTTTTAATCTAGCCACGACACGGATACCGACCCGACGACGTGCTCAGGGACGACGTACGACGTTTCTTCCGACGGGACCTTCATGGCGTCTGTCAACGCTTTCGATGCACTCGCCCTATATTCCGGTTTGTTTCTATTTCGTTCTTTGCGGCGTCTCTGAGGCGATTTTGGATAGCTTCTGCGTAGTGCATCCCTGCCACGGTCTTGGTTCATTCTCACACCCTCGAGAAAACCAGCCACTTCTTTGTTTACGCAAGTCGTTTCGCAATAAATTATACCATCGTTGCCAGCTGGCACTTGAACCAACGGCCTACGTGAATCCACTACGGAGAACATGTTCAACTTGAAGAAGAGAAATTCTGACCGTGTTAACTTCGCTGTCTTTCCCTGCTTGTCCTCGACAGCACTTTAGCTGTCACGTGCACCAATGTTCATTTCGCACGGTTCAAATTGACTTTAGGGACAATCAAAGAAAAAACTACAATAGAGATGCAAAAATCTTATCCCTCTTTACTTCAGGTATAATTGAGGTTCTTGGACCATCCCTCGCTGCGAGCTCACTGAACCATACGCGGGGACTCGTGGAAGCGGAGAAGGACCTGCACCTCGTTTCCTTTGTGGGCGCAACATCATGATCGTGAATGATATCGTGGGCGCAAGTTGACAATGAACCAATCACAGGAAGTGTTGTTCGAAACCTTTGTAGTAACTAGTTAAATGATACAGGTCAGCCTTGAAAAAAGATCGCATCCCAGAAGTGGAATTTATTTAAAGCTAGCGCATAATAAATATTAATAGGGCATAACTACGTAGTTACCTTCGCACTTTCTTCTCTGCAGAGTTTCGTCCCGCAGGTGCAAGCTGCAGATCTACCTTAATCTTGTCTTCATCGATGTCGGGGTGGGCCCGCTTGTACTCCTCAAGCGCCTTATTCGCGGCTGCTTTGACCTATTAGATGCATTATTGAACGCGAAGAGATGCATGAGGCGGAAACTTGCCGTTGCTGCGGAGTCCTCCAAAATTCCGCATTGGGGGTTCTAGATGAGATAAGTTGGTGCACGGACAGCAAGCGCAGGGAGGACCAGACCTTCATAAAATGGGTGTGGTCGGTAATCAACGTACGGCAATTGTAGCATGAGCGGGCATGGCAATTCGGGCACGTAATTGTATTGCACTGCGAGTGGATTAGTCCCTCCTAAGCCTTTGGTCGGCGGGCTATTGCGTACCCCTTCAACTTTAATAAACGCTACCATGACAGTTATGGTCATCCGAACTTGGGCTCTCAGAATCTCACTAACCTTTCTCGCATTTCGGACACTCCCGTTTGAAGGCTCGGGCTGCGAGCAGAGATGAGAGAAAGAAATGTGAAGAAAGGAGATAAAACGAACTCATAACCTCCTCGACTACGTGGCGCCCATCTAGGCTCTTGTCCTCTTCCATTTCTACTCGGGGCATTTATTAATAGCGAACATAACGACAGGCGTTTCGCCCGACCTTTGCAGCTTTTTGGTAAATGATCCTGGGAATTGATTGAGTTCGGGGAATTCGGTATCTGTAATGCGAACATACTAGCCGTTTACACTGTCTGCACCTAGACAGCAAGCTCAGGCCGAAAACTGGAGTAAAAAGTGTGTACAAACGTCACTGCAGCACATCCTCCTGCCGCATTCCGGCACGCAAAGAGCTTTTGCTGGGCGTTCTCGATGACGCACTTGTATTCGCAGAAAGGGCATGCTTCTAGTCCCTCGATGCCGGCCGCCTCGATTTCTTTAGTTTGCTTGACTCGTTCGTATAATGACATCAACTTGGGTGTCTAGCCAGTGGGCATAATAATAAAATATCCGAATTTGAAGCGCAAATGCAACTCACCAGACAACGGCGTAGTTCTGCGTATGGAAACGGCAGCTTGCATCCAGACTGGTCCATGCAAATTATATTGTGGTCATGGGAGCCCAACAAGGTCTCGGCATATGTAGCCATGCACGAAGAACAGAATAGGTGGGCATCTGGACACTGTAGCATTTGATCCTAGGTATCGAGTTAGAACTGCGGAACGAACGGTTGGAAGCACACACAAATGGATACGTAGAAAAACAGCACCCGCATTCGATGCCATCTTCAAAATCAGCGATAAAGTAGTCTTCTACGTTGGCCTGAACCCCCTCTGTATCGTCGTGCGCTCGAGAATTAATCCATTCACGCTCCGTCTCAAATTCGGGATCAAACAGGGCCTTGCGCTTGCCCTTCTCCGTCGCGCAGGAGGAGATAGCGTTCGGGACGTATGGGGGCGGCCCTCCGCGGCGTTGCTCCTCTTCCAGAAAAAGATGTGTCGGTGCGTAAAGCGAGCGTTGATCAAGCAGGGTGCGTTGGATGTAGGGTACGGGAATTTGCGGAAAGTCCGCGATTGATTGAGCCAAGGACAATTCAGCGTAATGAACGCCGCCGTTGTATTCCCTGTTTTTATTGCCATAGTCCAACTTGGGCTTCGGCGCTCCCCGGGCGTCTCCTTGAACGTCGTCCTCGACGCGTTTTCGTTTGCCCTTTTTTTCGAGTTTGGGATAGGCAGGGTCATCAAAGAGAGCTTGGATAACAACTTCTACAATTCGATCTCGGGATGCGAGGCGACGCTCTTTAACAAGCGATAGCGCATATTCGGGATCGACGTCTGGGATTATTTCCAGTACTTGAGCCAAGTAGCCGGAAATAAGGTTGGGCAGCGACTCCGGAGCGTCATTGACAGGGATGACCTCTTCGTCTAAGTTCTTGAGCTTATGCGGCTCACCTGCCTCAAATTCCCGGCTAGGAACAAACTCCGATGTGCTTTCTAGTTCGGTCTGCGGGGAGGTGCTGGCGTTGCCACTTGGCTCGTCGAGGGGACTGGAAGGTAATGGGTTCGGGGTCGAGGGATGCTCTGGAGATGACATTTCGCTCCAATGAAGATAGCTTGGGAGTGAAAGTCGGTCCCGGCGGTGAGTCGGAAAGCGTTGGGGATTACGTGAGCATGATGCGGGGTCGCGTGACTCGCGCTACTCCTACCACCCAAAAAGGAAATTTCTTGATCCCGAACCATCACCATGCAATTCGGGCTGGTTCCCTCTCGTTGGGGGGGCGCAAGTGGACTCTTTGAAAGTATTGTACCTAAAGCTCACCGACTCTTGGTGCCGCAAACCTTCGGGCCTCTCTCAAGTCTCACAATCGATCGCTCATGGCCGTGCTCAGTCTCAGACAATCTTTCAACCGCCCCGAAATGCCCGGTCTCAGTGTTAAATAGCGGCTCATTTGGATATCTCTCTCGACGCTGCTCTCTTGGGATGGGTCCTTGTGAACTCGTGCTACTTCTAACTAGTCAGTCCAGAGCATAGGCCAACCAGTATTCTTCGTCCCCTCCAAAATTGTGCTGCTCCAGCTAAAGTCCATTCTGAGCCTCATCCGCGCGGCTTCAAGCACAGGTTTCACTGGATCACTCTTCCCGAAGTTAAGCGGACCGCTCGGATGGTCTCGCCCCCGCTTCCATTCCGTCTCAGATTTTGACCCATTTGCGTATAAAAGCTAGGCATCCTTGGCCTACACTCTCCATTCGACGTCTCCTCCGAGTCGATTCCACTCACGACCCTCTTCACGTCCAACGTCCCACGACCCACCATGATCGCCTTCGTCCCCCTCGCTGTCGCTCTCCTGCACACCGTCGTGGCATCACCCATCGTCATCGCTGCCAACCCCACCGTCACCGTGTATGTTACCGCAGATACTTGCCTGCCGACTGGATCTTCCATCCCTCTCTCTTCGGCAGCGGCTCCCGTCATCAACGCGGTCAGCAGCGCCGCTAGCGCAATTTCTTCTGCAGCAGCTGGGGATATTTCCTCCCTAGTCAGCGTAGCATCGGCGGCGCCCACCTTCGTTAGCTCTGTCGTCTCCCGGGCGGCTTCCCAGGTGTTCAGCATCGCAACTGCCGCCGCCTCGCCAGCCTCCAGCTTCGTCAGCGCCGCTGTGGTCGCGGCGAGCACTTCCACCGCGGGTGTGGATGCCTCCCTCGTCTCCGCAGTGGGTTCAACGCAGTCGACCTACACGGTGCTTGTGACGTCCATAAATACGCTTGTCAACACCATAGTCATGATCTCCAAGGGCCTCGCTGCCAACAGCATCCCGGTTGGCTCTCTATTGCAATTTCCATCTTTTCTTACTAACTTGATCCCTCAGGCGTCTCTCGTGACTTCGTTCATCCAGAACACGTCCACATTCGCCGACGCAATCAAGGCCCTCGCGGGCATCGTCGCCAATGGAGTGTCTCAGGCCAGCTTGAGCTATCTCAGCTCGTCGGTCTCCACGGTACGGTCCTATTCCCACCTTCATACCCTCCCAATGCTCATCCTCAATCACAGCTCACCACTAATCTTAACACCTTAACCAGTCAGGTGCAGCAGCTCAAGGCTGCGGGGACCACGTTCAATGCGCAGTTCTCCAACTCGCTCAACGCGTTGTCGAGCTCGCTGCAGGTAAGCCTTCGTTTAGCTCGAACCAAGACTCCACTAATATCCCACAGTCATTCGGTACTTCCTTGGGGGGCAACTACAACGCTGGCGCATTTGTCATCGCGGTCGCGAACTTCCAAACCGCGGTTGCGGCGCTCACAACCAATTAGAATACGTAGGGCCAGGCTTTTTCTATGGGCGTGATTTGGACATGGACAATGCATGTATAGAGGAACAATTGTATATCGTGCTGCAGCTGTGTAAATATGTATGTATGTATTAGGCAGAAACTGCATCTGTATGTAGCGGATTCGTATCAAACACGGCTTATACGCACGACAGACTCTTAGGATGTATGGTTCAACTTGAGGCGAATTTCAAATCCTTCGACCATTCCTCGCTGTCCTCCCAGGCGGACTTTAAAGCGGTCCATTTGCTCTGGAAACCAGCCTGTCGCTTCGTCAATCAAGGCCGTTTATATAAAGCTGCAGCGTAAGGGACGAACCAATGCGTCTTCCCCAAACGCCACGCGATACGGTGGATTCTCCAGCTTGGAAAGCTCGTAAAATTTGTTGATGAGCTTCTCGGGGTCGCCAAGAAGAGGACTATTTCCCTCGAGGACGCCCGACAGAATCTTCCTCAGCTACAAGGAAGCCGTAAGAAACTAGGGAGATCTAGGCACGCGGAAGGACAGAGCACGGACCTGTACGGATGTCAAGGCCTCGTTGTCAGCATACGCCGGGTGGACGTCGGCACAGATGGCTCTCTGTCCCATTTCGGCTAGATGATCAGAGTTAACCATTCATGTTCGACGCACAAAATCGTTATTCGCACTTTTGAAAAATCCTGGGCAGACAAGGATAACCTGGTTCAAGGTTCAGAAATATTCAACCTGGATAGCGCGATAGAAGTTCACTTTAATATTCCATGCTGGGTCAAGTTCCTTCGCCAAGGAATCGGTAACAGCTTCCAATGCTAAATTCATGCCATTAATTCATGCAAGTGATGTCAAGCAGCAAAACTTACCGAACTTCCTGCCAGTGCGTGAAAATATAATAAGCAGCGAACGAGCTTCCTTAAAATAAACATGACAAACGTAGCGCCGTAAAATCCAGCGAGCGGCGGTGCGTCGATGCCATACATAGAGCTCATGTTGATGAGGCCGCCAGGAGGTTACGAGTCCTAAAATTTATTTTAGGCTCGTTCTTTTGATCCCGTTCTCCCTCAGAATTTCTGTAAAATTCAGTACCTCTTGGCGTTCATTTTTTCTCTGGGCATCTGATCCCATCTATTATTTTGACGTTTTGTGTGATTTTGGATCACGTTTTCATCTTGCCTCTGTGTCTGTCCAGTGTCCGACTCTGTGTCTCTGAGTCTTTAGTTTGCATGTGAACCTCTAAGCCTTAACTGAAACTCTAGCTCTCTGTCTGTCCTTGACAAACGCGGCCATCACGGCATGGCATAGCCATATAGCCCCTAATCTTCTCTTTCAACTTTATCTTATATCTCTACTACGTATCTAGGTACTCTCAGATTACGCTTTAGGCCCGGGGATCATGCATTTATTTTATTGTTCAATCACTATTCTTTCCCGTCCACTGATATTTACCTCTGCAGCCTCAACCCGGCCCCCCGCGCTGCGAGGAGCGACCAAAGGTCGGCGACGAGCGGCGCGGGCTATGTTTTGGACTTTCTAGTCAACTTCATCTTGTACTTTTGTTAATTCTACAGTATTGCAATGCAGCCTCAGAGTGGCTGTGTTTTGGATTGTCTAGTCAACTTCTCGTTCTACTTTTATTAATAACATTAAATATCGGCTAGCCCTTGCCGCGCCGCGACGAGGGACCGAGGGTCGGCGGCGCGCGGTGGGTATTGAAAGTCCGATTAAAATCCAACAGACTGAAACCGCAGGACTCGTATTGCCACGCGCAGCGCTGGCCTCAACGACAAGTTTGTTCTCTTCCCGGAAGAAGCTGACGGCCTGCTTTGTGACATTCACTGCCCCCCAAAAATTCACCTGAGGCAGATTCCAGGAGTTGGCCCGATGCGAGCGGTGTAATAGGATCACCGAACTTCGAATAATGAGCGTGCGAGCTCCTCCGAAGTCCCCTCGATTTCACCAAGGGCTCCGACTCCGGCGTTATTAAATACCTGTATTTGGCTTATAATTCCGCTCCAAAACAGAAACGCAGCCAACTCACAATATCAATCCTGCCAAAGGCTTTCTTGGCGACGGTGAATGCAGCGACGACCTCTTCTCTTTTGGTCACATCAAGTTTGACGACAAGAAGCTGCTCCTTGGTATATTTCGCGGTGAAATCGGCGATGGCCTCCGGTTTGCGGAGGGTGGCGACACATTTGTCTCCGTTCTCGAGAGCTTTCTTCGCCATAATCAAACCGAAACCCTAGCGACGCGAGATGAAGAACCATGAGGATTCAGCATATAGCAGACTCACACTACTGGCGCCAGTTACTTCATACATGGGTGAGTAAATGTCTACATACATAGAACATTTGCCCACTTACTGAACCAAGTGCGCGGGGCCATAATGCAGCTGAAGGACGAGTGCTAGTTGGAGGTGGAGTACAATAGGCATGTAGGAGCATCCATCTGTTTAAATAAGACGAGCTATACGCGGCGCCCGGGGTAGAATGAATTGGAGCGCCGAATCCCGGCGATAGATAGTCGGAGGATCTACCTGAGGTAGCCTAAGGTCGCCTCCAAGGGATGACTGAACCGCTCCGTTACGTACGGACTTGCTGACTATCTGCTGACTGAAATCTGGGGGAATACACAAACCTTCCGTTCCGCTGACTATGTGCTGAATAAAACCGTCAGTGATTGGGTGCGATAAGCCCTCCGCTTCGAATTGTTGAAGTTGGACCGAAGTGGCCGTTATTTCTAGGGAGAGATACTACGCCCATAAATCCAAAAGACTAGGCCCTCCATCAGATGATTGGTGGAGCGTATCTGTCTTAGGTGTTGTTGGGCCGAAGGTGCGACGCGTCGGACGCGGCGAGGTCCATCGCTGCAGTGGAGAACACTGAACAGGGTACTCTTGCACTTTCCCACGCCAACCTCGGGTAAATTCCGATGTTCGCTCCAAAACTCGCCAATCGCGGCGTCCTCGCCGATGAGCAGACAAAGAGCGAAGACCAAGGGAAATTGAATCAGCAATCCCTGGCCGTCGAGAGCCGTCGGGAATGAAAGCGTCTAGTTCGGACAAGGAGAAAGCCATCCTCCATTCTGCATGCAAATCATCAAGTACGTCACGGAAAAAGGCGCGCAGGGAATCTAGATGCCGGACAGTGAATTGGATCGCGGGTCGTGCCTCGTGAGTTATGATTGATTAGCGCCCATGTACGTGGACAGAACGGAAACAGTTGAATTGATGTCTAGAATTTGAAAGCGCTGAAGCGAGCGGGGAAAGACGATCACGCCTCCCTGCGGTTGAACGCACCGAGCGACGCGAAGAAGCTCTTCGGGATGCACAACACCCCGTGCGCATAGATCTGGTTCGTGTACACCTGCAAAACGCGCGCAAGTCAAAAAATCAAATCAAAAACCGCAAACGGAAGGGCACGTACGAGCTCGTTGTATATGATCGCCGGCACCTTCTTCCAAATTGTGGTTCGTAGGCTTGACTGCCAGAATCGTGGCTCCGTTTGGAGTTTCAGAGATCAAAATCGTGCCAGTGGTTCCGCTTGTAGTTTCACCTTGCCAGAATGGTGGTTCCGTTTGGAGTTGGGCCCATACCCAAATCGGGGTTCCGTTTGCAGTTTACTTGGGGCTCCATTGGTCCTTGAAATCCGGGTTCCGTCTGGACTTTTGGCGGTGAGGCTCCCGTTGGAGTTTGCATGGGGTGCTTCGTTTGGAGTTTAAAAAGGGAACAATCCTATCTTGCTGCAACGTCAGGATTCAAGTAGAAGCACACTTAAGAAAATCCCAGATGTTCGTTCGATCTCTAAGGTGGGCGGACCACGGAGCGGACCGTCCTCCGCTTGTTCTCTTACAGGACCCCGCATCGCTTATTTACTGCCGAATCGCACTGGATTTTGTCACTTTTCCGACTCAAAAGTATACTTCAATCGTTATGAGCAGGAATGTTACAGTTGTTTGGGAGACGACAACGGGAATTTGACGCGAGGTGGCTAAGGTCACGGGGTCGCGTCACGTCAAGACTCCCACCGCCCAAAAAGGAAATTCCTTGGTCTCAACCCATCACGCAATTCAGGCTTGTGCTCCTCTGATTCTTGGTTCGCGGGTGGTATCTGGGTGAGATCCCTCAGGCATAGGTCAAGTTCGCTGCTTGTTGGTGCCACAGGGCTTCGGCCCCTCTCAAGTCTTACATACGATCTCTCAAGGCCGTGCTCACTGGCAGAGTCTCAGACAACATTGCAAGCGCCCGAAATGCCCGGTCTCAGTGTCAAATGGCGGCTCACCTTGGATATCTCTCGCCGCCGCTCTCTTGGGATGGGTCCTTTTGTACTCGCGTTATTTCTAACTAGTCAGTCCAGAGCATATGACACCCAGTATTCTTCCTCCCCTCAAAATTGTACTGCTCTAGCTAAAGCCCCACTCTGAGCCTCATCCGCGCGGCTTCAAGCACAGGTTTCACTGGATCACTCTTCCCGAAGTTAAGCGGACCGCTCGGATGGTCTCGCCCCCGCTTCCATTCCGTCTCAGATTTGGACTCATTTGCGTATAAAGCTGGGCATCCGTGGCCTACACTCTCCATTCGACATCTCCACGTCGATTCCACTCACGACCCTCTTCACGTCCAACGCCCCACGACCCATCATGATCGCCTTCGTCCCCCTCGCTGTCGCTCTGCTACACATCGTCGTGGCATCACCCATCGTCATCGCTGCCAACCCCACCGTCACCGTGTATGTCACCGCAAATACCTGCCTGCCGACTGGATCTTCCATCCCTCTCTCTTCGGCAGCGGCGCCCGTCATCAGCGCGGTCAGCAGCGCCGCCAGCGCAATTTCTTCTGCGGCAGCTGGGGATGTTTCCTCCCTGGTCAGCATAACATCAGCGGTCCCTACAATCGTTAGCTCTGCCGTCTCAGGAGTGGCTTCCCAGGTTTTCAGCATCGCCACTCCCGCCGCCTCGCCAGTCTCCGGCGTCGTCAGCGCCGCCGTGGCGGCGAGCGGTACCACCGCGGGTGTGGACTCATCCCTCGTCTCCGCGGTTGGATCAACCCAGGCGGCCTACACAGTCCTTGTCACGTCCTTGAATACGCTTGTCAACACCTTCGTATTGATGTCCAAGGGCCTCGCCGCCCCCAGCACTGCCATCACGGTACGCCCTCTTGTCTTTCTGTCTCGTCTTTACTGATTCCACCCGGACTCAGACGAATCTCGCTACTTCGTTCATCCAGAACACGAACACATTCGCCAACTCGATCAGCGCCCTCGCGGCTGTCGTTGCCAATGGTGTGTCCCAGGCCAGTTTGTCGTATCTCAACTCGTCGGTCTCCTCGGTGCAGTTCTTTCCTCTCCTGCATGCCCTTATAAGTGCTTATTATGCTCAATGCATCCTAATAGATCACCACCAACCTCAACACCTTGACTGGTCAGCTTCAGCAGCTCAAGGCCGCCAGCACCACGTCCAACGCGCAGTTCGCCAACTCGCTCAACGCGGTGTCGAGCTCGCTGCAGGTAAGCCGCCTCTGTCTGGTCGCGGAACGGCACGGTATCTTACAGTATTTCTCAGGCATTTAGCACTTCCTTGGGTGGTAACTACAACGCCGGCGCCTATGCCACCGCGGCCGCGAACTTGAGAACCGCGGTTGCGGCACTCATCGCCACCAATTAGACTGAGGCATTCACACGGAGGTGTTGTAGAATGCATTGCATGTCTTCTTTCGGACAATTGGGTTTGTAGATTTGTACCATTACCGCGTCGGTTTTCTACCGTGCGCCTCTGTGTATCATTCGGCACTTTGTAAAATACCATTCGCATTCAACTTCCTTTTGCGATTGAAATCGAACACGACAGTAAGCGCAATTACGCAGAAGGAATGGACTCATCAGCTCCCAAATTACGTGGGGTAATTTTCAACGCCGACAAACCCACTTATAAATGAGTACGCCTCGCATGTCAATTGCTCGCAGGCCCTCCCCAAATCTTATCCTGAGTCGAACCAAATTGATTTGCGCCGCTGTGGCTACATACATATAAACTCCGAACAATCCAATCAAGTGACGACCTGTATTTAAGTTGGGCTGTTAGTTTCGGCGCGGCGCAGACGATAAAAGTGTGCGGGGCGGAAGGAGAAAGGATGCTCACGGGCCAGCCGCTGGAGAAGTCGAGGCGGTTGATGCCCAGCTGAACGCGGAGAAAAGGAATGTCAGAAATTTTCGGTGAGCGAGGAAGGGACGGCGGACTCACGAAACTGCCAGCGGAGGTGTAGTAGTCTGTAAATGCCGCGTTAGTGCATCGTGGAAGGAAGCAATAGAAGAACGGATGGAGGGACGC
Source organism: Mycena latifolia (assembly GCA_029289555.1). Lineage (NCBI taxonomy): Eukaryota > Fungi > Basidiomycota > Agaricomycetes > Agaricales > Mycenaceae > Mycena > Mycena latifolia. The sequence continues at coordinate 20,151 of JARJLE010000308.1, read as the reverse complement.
ACGGTATACGAGGATGGGGCCGTCGGTGTCGGTCATGACGTCCTGCCCACCAGGGCCGAAGATCTATTCGTTCGAAGCGGTAAATTAATCAACATTAATGCCGAGACGCGAGGAAGAGGGACATACGCTGTCGTGCGTCCCGAGCACCAAGGTACCTCCTCCAGAAAGCAAGGATACGCCGGCGGCATCGACGAATCCCCCGGTCGGGCTGCCCGAAAAATAGTCAATCAGTCACGTGTCCAATGTTCAAAAAATGGTTGAAGTTCAATTTCAAATGGAATTTGAAACAAAAAATTCAAGTGAAAATGGAGCGGAGGAGCGCACCTGGTTGAGCGCCCAACACGGATATTGTACGTGCTGGATGTGCCTTGGCAGCAGTTGTCCCACGACGTGAACAGGTAGTAGAACGAGCCGGACTTGTAGATGACGCTCGCCTCGATCGCACCGTTGTTCGCCGTGCGCGTCGCGAGCGAGGTGACGGCGGTGCTCGAGGGTTTTCCGGTGGAGGCGCTGAGGCTACGGTGTGTTGATTGAAATGAGGAGGAGAGGGTACGAAGGAGGTCTGAGGGACGCACGTCTCAAGCTTGATGCCGGTCCAGAAGCTCCCGAGGGAGAGGTACCAGTTGCTGCCGTCTGCCAGTCGAGTCAGAAAACGCGAACGGTGCGGGATGGCACGGGCTCCACTGACCGATGAGGAGGCTTTATTCGCCCTCGGTCAAATTTTGTTCTCTACACGATATATACATAAACACGCACTTGGGGTCGATGGCCTGCGTGGTTATTTACTGAGAACAGGACAGGAGGGCAAGACGAGCGATGTGCTCACGTTGTAGGTGTTGCCCGCGACGGTCGAGGTGACGAGACCCTCGTTCGTCCAGCTGCCGGGCAGGCCGGTAGTCGACTTGGCGAAGAAGATGGCAGACTAGATGGCACAGCACGGGTCAAGTACGGTTTGGACGCGTGGAGGTATACATACCTTTTGGGAGCCGAAGGTCGACGCGGCGTAATACAGCTGCACCAATCCAATCCGTGAGTTTAGTCGACATGAGAAGGTAGTGGTGGACTGACGTAGAACGTGTTTCCGACGACCTTTGGTGTGTATTTTCGTCAGCAAGAATGCGTGGTGCGGGGAGAAATTCAGACCGTGCAGTCGGGCGCCCACAGCGCTCTGCGGCAAGTTAGCGGGATAACATGCGGGAGGTGAGATGAAGTTAATTACCCGTTGGACGTCCCGGTGTAGGCGTCGGTCCAGCTCGCGCCGCTGGGCCACACGAGTCCTTGGAACGTCCACGCCGTACGGTCGGTCGACGTGCGGATCTCGATGCCAACGCCCGTCGCTATAAACACATAACCGAGTCAGTACTGGCAGCGAACGCGACGCGGTGGACAGAGACGCACAAAAGACGAAGTATGTGCCGCTTGCGGACTTGCACATCGACGGGTCGTGCACCGCGGTGTTGCCCGTCACCGTTCCCGGACCTACCACCGCGCGGCAGAGCCCCGCCAGCGCGAGCACAGGGACGATCGAAAGCAGACGCATTTTAGCTTTAGCCGGAGGTATTTTCAGGGTGCGTGCAAAAGCAAAAAATGCATACGCATCGCGGTGCGGGGGGTACTTATACCTGGGCCGGAGGATCAAGTGCGCGATCGTGTGGTTGCTGGGGGCCGTTGCTAGCCAGTGGGATAAAGCTTGGAGAAAAGGCAATTTGGGCGGGCCGCGGGTGCGCTTGGGGTGCGCCCACGTGTTCGAGGCTCTTCGTAGTGCCAAGACTAGTCTCTTTCGAGCGCCAAGACCGTCTCTGTGCGGAATCATCACAGGATGCAAAAGGATGCGAATGAACGGAAAAGGAAGGCGGGTCGCGCGGTTGCGAGCGGTGGCAATATTATAATGACGCGGCCGCCCCATGATGATATATCACCGTGTCTGAATAGGCTCACATGCCGGACCGCGCTCAGACGATACTGCCCATGTTACCGCCATATCAGAGTGTTCAGTTAGTATCAATCTCTGCCGTGTCAGCAGCCGGGTCAGCAGCCGTTGTGTTGTACCCAGGACTGAATCGTCTATTGAAGTCGGCGGAAAGGGCACGACATGTGATATTTTGCAGCTGGCGATTTAGGAATCAGTATGCGACTCGACAGGAAAATTTCAACAAAGACTTACGTACTTGGTACGAACTTCTTTCGTAAAAAGACGTGGGAAATGGAGAGCGGGCCACAATCTGTGAAAACCATTCTACCAGACGAGACCGGTCAAAATTCAGAAGTGAGAAGCCCACAATATATAGAGCAAATGCAGGGCGCCTCAGGCTTTCGCAGCAGTCCAATCGAGACACGAGGATATATCTAAGGGTTAAATCAGCACGCGATATAATTGAGAGGGCGGCCTACGAAATAGCCGGGCTAAGCTCTAAATCAAGTTCCGAGTCTCGGCCTGGAACGACGACGCTGCGAAGGAGCAGTCAGTGCGCGCGGTTAAAATCTAGTAATACTTGCCTGCGGTTGAGTTAGACTTCCATCGCGGGCTGTCTGAGATATATATGGAGGAGCGCAAAGGTGAATGGAATGGATGCGGGTTCAGTTCAAGATCAGAATGTCCCAGCTTCAACCTCAAATTAAAAGGCACGGCTCGTTCGAACATCGCTGAATAATAGTTCCACGACCAGATGACCAGTTCCACTTGTCAACGCAGGTCTGACGCTGCGCAGCATGTCAGTGTTAGGCATCCTGACAGCAAGGACCGACGATTTTTCCACTGGAGTTTTCGTAAATGCCAAAATTCAACAAGGTTGTATGTATTTAAGAATCATGGTTTGTGGGGAGCTCTCGGAGGGATTCAGGGAGTAGAAACGGTTTGCTGGTGCCCACTCTCCGCGAGTCGGTCCGCTGCGGTGTCGCTTCTTCAAGTCATGAGATGCCACCAAGCGTCCGCATACTGTTTAGTGTCCGAATGTCGTTGTTAAATCCCCAGCGAGTCGGATCGTTGTCATCACCCATGCAGCTGCGGCCGTCACAGTTTGAGCCATGGTTCGAGTAGCCAGCATCGTGAAGCCTCCTGCCAACGACTGTCCCGGTACGCGAGCGAGAACGCGTTCGAGTTAGGCTTCAAGTTGCTCCGCGGGCTGTCTGGAATGTTGAAACTAGGAGGCAGGGTGAATGGATCATGAATGCGGGATCAGAATGGTCCATGAAAGTCGGCGATCGTTCCACCGAGTTTTCATTATCCGGTTCCTCTTCCACTGGGCCCGGACGCAGGAGGCTAGGACGCACTGTGTAGTTTCCGAGTTCAAGAGCAACCGTTTTGTCGTTCGAAATGCAACAAGGAGGATGATGGTTCGTGGTCAAGTCTTTGTCGGAAATAGAAACGATTTGTGAGCATTGCTCCGTAGCAGCCCGGAGGGCCCAGTGTCAGAGGCTGGATGCGATCGGGGTCGGAGGAAATGGCGGAACGCTGATTGGGCCGGACGCGGCCGGGTTGATCCTAAAACCGGCAGCGTAAAAAAGATCGCGCTGTCACCCCTCCGATCCTTAACCCGCTCCCTCTCTCCTCCGCTCCCCTACCTTCTCCCTTACCCTCTCCCTCCTCCCACCAAAAATGCCCTACGCACCCGGTACGTCCCGCGCGCTCGCCACTGTACGCGCGTTTCTCACCTCGCCGCTGCAGGCGACGCCTCCAAGGGCGCGAGTCTTTTCAAGACCCGCTGTGCTCAGTGCCACACCGTACGCAGCCCTCTCGTCTCGCTTTACCGCATCCCGCTGAGCGTCTTTCTTTTCTTGCAGCTCGGCGCGGGCGAACCTAACAAGGTCGGGCCCAACCTGCACGGGTGCGTCCGCATTTCACTTCGGCCATCGACTTGCAATCCTAACTTGATTTTGTGGCGGCGCAGTCTCTTCGGGCGCAAGTCCGGGCAGGTCGACGGCTTCTCGTACACCGCCGCGAACGTGAACAAGGGCGTCGTCTGGGACACTGAGACGCTCTTCGAGTACCTCGAGAACCCCAAAAAGGTGCGCCCGCTCGCTCGCCCAATTGAAATGTTGTGGTACTGACTGACGACGGGCGCGCCGCAGTACATCCCGGGCACCAAGATGGCGTTCGCGGGCCTGAAGAAGGAGAAGGACCGGAACGACCTCATCACGCACATGAAGGAGGCGGTACGTCCCCCCCGCGCGTCCCCTTCCGCTACGCATGCTAACTCCCGCGCGCGCAGACCGCATAATTGCCCTTCCATTACATTCTCTGCTGCGGTCGGACGGATAGATTATTAGACACCCGCATCCTGGTCCTGGTCCATATCTTCATCTTCATATCTAATGGCATGACCGCGACGACTACACTAGCCGCACGCGTACATAGATGGCTGCTGCATGCACATACACCCCCCTCATATTATTATTGCATTTATCACGTCGGGGCCGTTTGGTGAGAGGTGGCAAGTATTTTTTTAATGCGCCCGTTGCCAATTAGGCTTTTCTTCGCCAATTCAAGCGACGTCGGCCTCTTTTACGCGACTTGCCGGTTTCCTTTCGCGCAGACGCTCTGCCTAATTTTTTACGCCCAAAAAAAAGAAATGGTCCAGGCACCGAGGCGTTGAGTCGCCCAATCCGGTTGCCGAGATTTTTTTTCTGTGACACGGGGTGACACCGCGCTGCCAAAGCAAAACGAAGCGAACGATTACTGTCATTTGCATAAGTCCGTGAAAACACGAGAAAAAATTCTGCAGTCACGTGCCAGAAGAGGAACTCCCGAGGAGGTTTCCACAATAACTATTACATTGATTACAGGTCTTCAGACATCGATTGACGACGATTGAAATTTGACGTCCCAAATCAACATGCCGTTCCAGCCGGAACACGTGACATTGAACAATATAGCAGTGATGGACGGCCGAAGGGGATATATTGATGTCCTGACATTGACAAAATATACTCGATTCATTCACCCTTGACATCTTAAGTATCCCCGAAGCATGGTGAGACCTGATTAAATTGACACGTGAGTGTGCGATTTTTTTTCGTGTTTTTCACGGACTTATGCAAATGACAGTAACGTTTTTTTCTTCAGCTGATGTCTCCGTCTCCCACGGGCAGCGCACACCTCCTTCGCAGTACAAGCCACCCGCCGTCGATATCGATATCACCAGCATCAAGACCAAGAGAAGCACTCATTCGCCCGCCATCGCCCTCACTATGCCCGCCGCGCTCACCGCAACAAAGAAGCTGCACGTCTTCAAGGCGTCGCCGGAGAAGCAGAAGCCCAAGTCCACGCGGAAGCCGGCGTATGTGGAGGTGAGCGACGGGGAGGAGAGGATTGGGGGGAAGAGGAGAAGGGTGGCGAGTGGGAACGGCGGGGGACAGAAGCACCCGCAGGTGAATGGCGTGCAGAAAGACGGCGGGAAGCACCAGGTGAACGGGGTGAAGCACCAGCAGCCATCGCCCGGCGGGCCGAAGCATGTGGGGCCGCAGGCGCACAGCACGCCGCCGCCGCGCAAGAAGGCGCGCCTCGCGGGCCCGTCGACGCCGATACAGGAGCAGCGGCGCCTCTTGCCGATTGCGAAGGGTGGGTGGCAGCCGCCGATGCGGCGTGGATGCATGCTGACGCTGTACAGGCAAGGACGCGCTCGTTGAAGAAATTAAGGCAAACGATGTGACTGTGCTGCTCGGGGAGACGGGCTCGGGGAAGACGACCCGTGAGTGCCGCCCGCCGTCCGCCGCGTAGGTGTAACTAACGATTGGGTGCAGAGGTCCCACAATACCTGCTCGAGGCAGGCGTCGCGGGCGCGAGCGGGCTCATCGGGATCACGCAGCCGCGCAAGGTCGCCGCGACGTCGCTCGCCGCGCGCGTGTCCGCCGAGCAGGGCACGCCGCTCGGCGGCTGCGTCGGCTACGCGGTGCGCTTCGACGAGCGCTGCGGGCCCGAGACACGCATCAAGTACATGACGGACGGCATGCTCGCGCGCGAGCTCCTGGGCGACCCGCTGCTGAGCAGGTATGCGGTGATTGTGATCGACGAGGCGCACGAGCGCACGCTGCGCACGGACCTGCTGCTGGCGAATTTGAAGCGCATCCTGCGCGAGCGGAATGGCGGAGGGGAAGGGGACGCGAAGGGGAAGGGCAAGGGCAAGGCGCGCGAGCGGAATCCGCTCAAGGTCGTCGTCATGAGTGCGACGCTCGACGCGGAGAAGTTTAGCCAGTTTTTCTCAAAGTACGCGCCCGCTCCCATTTATTTATTCGTAAAACGACACTAACGCCCCGCAGCGCCAAGATCGTCTACGTCAAGGGGCGGCAGCACCCAGTCAAGATCTTCCACGCCGTGCATGGGCAGACAGACTACGTCGACGCCGCCCTGCGCGCGTTCTTCCAGATCCACGTCGACCAGCCGCCGGGCGACGTGCTCATCTTCCTGCCCGGGCAGGAGGACATCGAGAGCCTCGAGAAGGCCGTCGCGCTCTTCGCGCGCCAGCTCCCCGCGGGCACGCCCGACGTGCTCGTCGTGCCCATGTTCGCCGCGCTGCAGGGCCACCAGATGCAGAAGATCTTCGCCGCGACGCCGCGCGGCGCGCGCAAGTGCATCCTCGCGACGAACATCGCCGAGACGTCCATCACCATCCCCGGCGTGCGCTATGTCATCGACACGGGCAAGAGCAAGGAGAAGCGCTACCTCGCGGGGAGCTCCGGCGGCGGTGCGCGTCCCTTCCCTTCTCTCCCTTTCTTACGGGAGGACTGACGGCGGATGCACAACGCAGGCTTCGACACGCTGCTGACGCGCGACATCACCAAGTCGAGCGCGATGCAGCGCGCGGGGCGCGCGGGCCGCGAGGGCCCCGGGTTCTGCTACCGGCTGTACACGGAGGACGCGTTCCTCGCGATGGCGCCGACCGCCGAGCCCGAGATCCTGCGCTGCAGCCTCGCGCAGAGCATGCTGCAGCTGCTGTGCCTCGGCCAGGACATGCAGGAGCTCGAGCTCATGGACGCGCCCGACGTCGACGCCAGTGCGTTCCCTTCTCCCTCGCTCACCTATCGTAGCTAACTGGAGCGCAGTCTCGTCCGCGCTGCGCACGCTCTTCCTCCTCGGCGCGCTCGACTCGCGCCGCGCGCTGACGCCGCTCGGGCGCGCGATGGCCGCGTTCCCGCTCGAGCCCGCGCACGCGCGCGCGCTCCTCGCGTCCAAGGAGCTCGCGTGCACGTCCGAGGTGCTCGACATCGTCTCCGTGCTCGCCGCGTCCGCGTCGCCGTTCGTCGACGCCGCGGAGCAGCGCGCGGCGATCGCGGCCGCGCGGCGCAAGTTCGTGCACCCCGCGGGCGACCACCTCACGATCCTCAACGCCGTGCGCGCGTACGCCGCCGTCGCGGGGGACGAGGACGGGGGCGGGGGCGGGGACAAGGTCGGACGGAGCGCGCGGAAGGAGTGGGCGCGCGCGCACTTTGTGAACGAGCGCGCGCTGCGCGAGGCGCGCGAGATCCGCGCGCAGCTGTGCGTGATCTGCCGGCGGGAGGGCCTCGACGCGAGCGCGAGCTGCGGGGAGCGCGAGGAGCCGGTGCTGCTGAGCCTCGCGCACGGGCTCGCGCAGAACGCGGCGCTCATCACGCCCGATGGGAGCTATAAGCAGATCATGGGGCAGTCTGTGTGTCCCTTCCTTTTCTTTTCTGTGCCTTTTTTATGCTGACACGGTGGGTGCGCGCAGGTCGTCAAGATCCACCCGAGCTCGTCGATGGCGGACAAGAAGGTGCCGGCGATCATATACAACGAGCTCGTGCGTGCCCTTCCGTTTGCGGTTTTTGATTTTGATAATGACGCGTGCTCGTTTTGCAGGTGTATACGAACCAGATCTACGCGCGCGGGGTGTCGTCCATCCCCAAGAGCTTCTTTGCGTCGCTCGGCGCGTTCAACCGCAGGGAGGCGTGATTTTGCGTTCCACCGCAGGAAGCGTGATCGCGCGTTCAGCCGTCTGTTTTCGAGTCGATTCGCTGTCCTGCTTCTGCTTTTCCCTACGAGCACGGTCATGTCGCGCGCGGCTTCTAGACACCAGCTCATCTGTTTGTTCTGTCCACGTACATCGGCGCTAATCAATCATACTTACGAGGCACGACCCGCGAAATCCAACTCACTGTCCCGCGTCTAGATTCTCTGCGCGCCTTTTCTCGTGACGTACTTGATGATTTGCGGGTGCTTACCCCTGGTTCGGATGTGCACGCCGGAAATCGAACCATCTGTGCCGCATCACGAATACCTGTCCGAGACATGCGTGAGGATTTGCATGCAAAAATGGAGGATGGCTTACCCTTTTGCCCGCGAGGTCCGGACGTGGACCCTTGGATGGATTCCCGAGGGCCATGGATTAGATTCAATTTTCCTTGGTCTCCGCTCCTTGTCTGCTCATCGAGGACACCACGATTGGCGAGTTTTAGAGCGAACGTCGGAATTTACTCGACGTTGGTGTGGGAAAGTGCAAGAACATCCTGTTCACCACTGCAACGATGGACCTCGCTGCGTCCGACGCGTCGTATCTCGGCCCAACAATACCTAAGACTGCGATACAGTCCACAAAAGATATCAATCATCTGACTAAAGGCCTAGTCTTCTGGATTTATGGGCGTAGTATTTCTCACTACAGATAACGGTCATTTTAGTCAAACTTCCAAACTTCGGAGCGGAGGGTTTATCCCACCAATGACTGGCGCTTTTATTCAGCTCATAGTCAGCGGTACATAAGGTTTGCGTATTCCCTGAGATTTCAGTCAGCAGATATTAGTCAGCGAATCCGTACTAGTAACGGAGCGGTTCAGTTTGGGTTCAGTCATCCCATGGGATGCGACCTGAGGCTACCTCAGATAGATCCTCCGACTATCTATCGCCGGGACTCAGCGCTTCCAATTCATTCTACCCCGGGCGCCACGTATATAGCTTGTCTTATTTAAACAGTTGGATGCTTCTAGCATGTCTATTACACTCCACCTCCAACTAGCACTCGTCCTTCAGCTGCATTATGGCCCCGCGCACTTGGTTCAGTAAGTGGTCAAGTGTTCTATGTATGTAGACATTTACTCATCCATGTATGAAGTAACTGGCGCCAGTAGTGTGAGTCTGCTAAATTCTGAATTGTCGTGGTTTTTCATCTCGTATCGCCAGGGCTTCGGTTTGATTATGGCGAAAAAAGCTCTCGAGAATGGAGACAAGTGTGTCGCCACCCTCCGCAAACCGGAGGCCATCGCCGATTTCACCGCGAAATATACCAAGGAGCAGCTTCTTGTCGTCAAACTTGATGTGACCAAAAGAGAAGAGGTCGTCGCTGCATTCACCGTCGCCAAGAAAGCTTTTGGCAGGATTGATATTGTGAGTTGGCTGCGTTTCTGTTTTGGAGCGAAATTATAAGCCAAATACAGGTATTTAATAACGCCGGAGTCGGAGCCCTTGGTGAAATCGAGGGGACTTCGGAGGAGCTCGCACGCTCATTATTCGAGGTTCGGTGATCCTATTACACCGCTCGCATCGGACCAACTCCTGGAATCTGCCTCAGGTGAATTTTTGGGGCGCAGTGAATGTCACAAAGCAGGCCGTCAGCTTCTTCCGGGAAGAGAACAAACCTCCTGGCGGCCTCCTCATTAACATGAGCTCTATGTATGGCATCGACGCACCGCCGCTCGCTGGATTTTACGGCGCTACGTTTGTCATGTTTATTTTAAGGAAGCTCGTTCGCCGCTTATTGTCTTTGCACGCCCTGGCAGGAAGTTCGGTAACTTTGCTGCTTGACATCACTTGCATGAACTCATGTCATGAATTTAGCATTGGAAGCTGTCACCGATTCCTTGGCCAAGGAACTTGACCCAGCATGGAATATTAAAGTGAGCTTCTATCACGCTATCTAAGTTGAATATTCTCAACCTTGAACCAGGTTGTCCTCGTCTGCCCAGGATTTTTCAAAAGTGCGAATAACGATTTTGTGCATCGAACATGAATGGTTAACTCTGATCATCTAGCCGAAATGGGACAGAGAATCATCTGTGCCGACGTCCACCCGGCGTATGCTGACAACGAGGCCTTGACATCCGTACAGGTCCGTGCTCTGTCCTTCCGCGTGCCTAGATCTCCCTAGTTTCTTACGGCTTCCTCGTAGTTGAGGAAGATTCTGTCGGGCGTCCTCGAGGGAAATAGTCCTCTTCTTGGCGACCCTGAGAAGCTCATTGACAAATTTTACGAGCTTTCCAAGCTGGATAATCCACCGTATCGCGTGGCGTTTGGGGAAGACGCTATGGTTCGTCCCTTATGCTGCAGCTTTGTATAAACGGCCTTGATTGACGAAGCGACAGGCTGGTTTCCAGAGCAAATGGACCGCTTTAAAATCCGCCAGGGAGGACAGCGAGGAATGGTCGAAGGATTTGAAATTCGCTTGAGATTGGTGGTGAGCTGTGATTGAGCGTGAGCATTGGGAGGGTATGAAGGGCAGGATAACACTGTACCGCAGAGACCGACGAGCTTAGATAGCTTAAGCTGGCCTGGGACACTCCATTGGCGACGATACTTGCGAGGGCTTTGATTGCGTCCGCAAAGGTGGACGTGTTCTGGATGAACGAAGTCACGAGAGACGCCTGGGGAATGGTCGTTACTCAGACTTTATGCCGAATCGATTGAGAAGACAGTCGTTCTCAATGATCTTAGGAGTTACTCAGTTAGTACAGAAGAGATGGAAATTGCAGTAGATGGCTAACCGGGATGCTGCTGGCAGCAAGGTGGTGTTGACAAGCGTATTTATGGATGTCACAAGCACCGTGTAAGTCGACTGGGTTGAACCAACTGCGGAGACGAGGGAGGCATCCACACCCGCGGTGGAAGTGCTCCCTGCTGCCACGGCGCGATGCAGCGCGCGGGCCGCGAGGGCCCCGGGTTCTGCTACCGGCTGTATACGGAGGATGCGTTCCTCGCGATGGCGCCGACCGCCGAGCCCGAGATCCTGCGCTGCAGCCTCGCGCAGAGCATGCTGCAGCTGCTGTGCCTCGGCCAGGACATGCAGGAGCTCGAGCTCATGGACGCGCCGGACGTCGACGCCAGTGCGCCCCCTTTCCCTCTTTTACCTATCGTAGCTAACTTGGACGAACGCAGTCTCGTCGGCGCTGCGCACGCTCTTCCCCCTCGGTGCGCTCGACTCGCGCCGCGCGCTGACGCCGCTCGGGCGCGCAATGGCCGCGTTCCCACTCGAGCCCGCGCACGCGCGCGCGCTGCTCGCGTCCAAGGAGCTCGCGTGCACCTCCGAGGTGCTCGACATCGTCTCCGTGCCGCCTCGCCATTCGTCGACGCGGCAGAGCAGCGCGCGGCGCAAGTTCGTGCACCCCGCGGGCGACCACCTCACGATCCTCAACGCCGTGCGCGCGCACGCCGCCGTCGCGGGGGACGAGGACGGGGGCGGGGACAAGGTCGGACGGAGCGCGCGGAAGGAGTGGGCGCGCGCGCACTTTGTGAACGAGCGCGCGCTGCGCGAGGCGCGCGAGATCCGCGCGCAGCTGTGCGTGATCTGCCGCCGGGAGGGCCTCGACGCGAGCGCGAGCTGCGGAGAGCGCGAGGAGCCGGTGCTGCTGAGCCTCGCGCACGGGCTCGCGCAGAACGCGGCGCTCATCACGCCCGACGGGAGCTACAAGCAGATCATGGGGCAGTCTGTGTGTCCCTTCCTTTTCTTCTCTGTGCCTTTTTTATGCTGACACGGTGGGTGCGCGCAGGTCGTCAAGATCCACCCGAGCTCGTCGATGGCGGACAAGAAGGTGCCGGCGATCATATACAACGAGCTCGTGCGTGCCCTTCTTACTCTGCCGTTTTTGCCTTGCCTTGCGCGTTTTGCAGGTGTACACGAACCAGATCTACGCGCGCGGGGTGTCGTCCATCCCGAAGAGCTTCTTTGCGTCGCTCGGCGCGTTCAACCGCAGGGAGGCTTGATCGTCTTTCCCGGCTCGATTCTGCGCTTTCTAGACACCAGCTCATCTGTTCCTGTTCTGTCCACGTACATCGGCGCTAATCAATCATACTTACGAGGCACGACCCGCGAATCCAACTCACTGTCCTGCACCTAGACTCTCTGCGCGCCTTTTCAGTGACGTACTTGATGATTTGCATGCAGAATGGAAGATGGCTTTCTCCTTTGCCCGCGAGGTCCGGATGTGCACATCGGGAATCCAACCATCTGTGCCGCATCGCGAGTACCTGTCCGAGACATGCGTGAGAAGTCGCATGCAAAAATGGAGGATGGCTTACCTCTTTGCCCCACGAGGTCCGGATGTGCATGCTGGGAATCCAGTTCGCTGTCCCTCACCTAGATTCTCTATGCGCCTTTTCCGTGACGTACTTGATGATTTGCGGGCGAAGTGGATGGCTTACCCCTTGGCCCGCGAGGTCCGGATGTGGACGCTTGGATGGATTCCCGAGAGCCATGGATTAGATTCAATTCCCTTGGTTTCCGCTCTTCGTCTGCTCATTAAGGACGCCGCGATTGGCGAGTTTTGAGGCGAACATCAGAATTTACCCGAGGTTGGCGTGGGAAAGTACAAGAGTACCCTGTTCACCGCTGCAACGATAGACCTCGCCGTGTCCGACGCGTCACACCCTCGGCAACAATACCTAAGACTGTGATACGCTCCACCAAAGATATCAATAATCTGACGGAGGGCCTAGTCTTTTGGATTTATGGGAGTAGTATCTCTCACTTGTCTCTCACTGCCATACACTTCAGTCCAACTTCAACAATTCGAAGCGGAGGGTTTATTCCACCCAATGACTGACGATTTTATTCAGCAAACAGTCAGCGGAACAGAGGGTTTGTGTATTCCTCCAGATTTCGGTCAGATAGTCAGCAAATCCGTACGTAACGGAGGGGTTCAGTCATCCCATGGGAGGCGACCTTAGGCTACCTCAGGTAGATCCTCCGACTATCTATCGCCGGGATTCAGCGCTTCCAATTCATTCTACCCCGGGCGCCGCGCATAGCTTGTCTTATTTAAACAGTTGGATGTTTTCTGGCATGTCCATACTCCACCTCCAACCAGCTCTCATCCATCGATTTTATCATGGCCCCGCGCATTTGGTTCAGTAAGTGGTCAAGTGTTCTATGTATGTAGACATTTACTCATCCATGTATGAAGTAACTGGCGCCAGTAGTGTGAGTCTGCTAAATTCTGGATTGTCGTGGTTCTTCATCTCGTATCGCCAGGGCTTCGGTTTGATTATGACGAAAAAAGCTCTCGAGAATGGAGACAAGTGTGTCGCCACCCTCCGCAAACCGGAGGCCATCGCCGATGTCACCGCCAAATATACCAAGGAGCAGCTTCTTGTCGTCAAACTTGATGTGACCAAAAGAGAAGAGGTCGCCGCTGCATTCGCCGTGGCCAAGAAAGCTTTTGGCCGGATTGATATTGTGAGTTGACTGCGTTTCTGCTTTGGAGCGGAATTATAATCCAAATGCAGGTATTTAATAACGCTGGAGTCGGAGCCACTGGTGAAATCGAGGGGACTTCGGAGGAGCTCGCACGCTCATTATTCGAGGTTCGGTGATCCTATTACACCGTTCGCGACTAACTAACTCGTGGAATCTCCCTCAGGTGAATTTTTGGGGGGCAGTGAATGTCACAAAGCAGGCGGTCAGCTTTTTCCGGGAAGAGAACAAACCTCCTGGCGGCCTCCTCATCAACATGAGCTCTATGTATGGCATCGACGCACCGCCGCTCGCTGGATTTTACGGCGCTACGTTTGTCGCATTTATTTTAAATAAGCTCGTTCGCCGCTTATTGTCTTTGCACGCGCTGGCAGGAAGTTCGGTAAGTTTTGCTGCTTGACATCACTTTGCATGAATTGACGTCATGAATTTAGCATTGGAAGCTGTTACCGATTCCTTGGCCAAGGAACTTGACCCAGCATGGAATATTAAAGTGAACTTCTATCACGCTATCTAAGTTGAATATTCTCAACCTTGAACCAGGTTGTCCTCGTCTGCCCAGGATTTTTCAAAAGTGCGAATAACGATTTTGTGCATCGAACATGAATGGCTAACTCTGATCATCTAGCCGAAATAGGAACGAAAGCCATCCGTGCCGACGTCCACCCGGCGTACGCTGACAACGAGGCCTTGCCATCCGTACAGGTCCGTGCTCTGTCCTTCCGCGTGCCTAGATCTCCCTAGTTTCTTACGGTTTCCTTGAAGTTGAGGAAGGTTCTGTTGGGCGTCCTCGAGGGAAATAGTCCTCTTTTTGGCGACCCTGAGAAGCTCATTGACAAATTTTACGAGCTTTCCAAGCTGGAGAATCCACCGTATCGCGTGGCGTTTGGGGAAGACGCATTGGTTCGTCCCTTATGCTGGAGCTTTATATAAACGGCCTTGATTGACGAAACGACAGGCCGGTTTCCAGAGCAAATGGACCGCTTTAAAATCCGCCTGGGAGGTCAGCGAGGAATGGTCGAAGGATTTGAAATTCGCTTCAAGTTGAACCATACATCCTATGAATCTGTCGTGCGGACGAACCGTGTATGATACGAATCCGCTACATACAGGTGCAGTTTCTGCCTAATACATACATACATATTTACACGGCACGACATACAATTGTTCCTCTGTACATACATTTTCCATGTCCAAATCACGCCCATAGAAAAAGCCTGGCCCTACGTCTTCTAGTTGGTTGTGAGCGCCGCAACCGCGGTTTTGAAGTTCGCGACCGCGGTGACAAATGCGCCAGCGTTGTATTTGCCTCCCAAGGAAGTACCGAATGCCTGTGGGATATTGTTAGGAGTCTTGGTTTGAGCTAAACGAAGGCGGCTTACCTGCAGCGAGCTCGACAATGCGTTGAGTGAGCTGGAGAACTGCGCGTTGAACGTAGTTCCCCCGGCCTTGAGCTGCTGCACCTGACCAGTCAAGGTGTTGAGATTGGTGGTGAGCTGAGATTGAGCGTGAGCATTGGGAGGGCATGAAGGTGGGGATGGGTCTGTACCGCGGAGACCGACGAGCTGAGATAGCTCAAGCTGGCCTGGGACACTCCATTGGCGACGATGCCCGCGAGGGCCTTGATTGCGTCGGCGAATGTGGACGTGTTCTGGACGAACGAATTCACGAGAGACGCCTGAGGGATCAAGTTAATAAAGAAAAGATGGAAATTGCAATAGAGAGCTAACCGGGATGCTGTTGGCAGCGAGGCCCTTGGAGATCATGACGATGGTGTTGACAAGCGTATTTATGGACGTCACAAGCACCGTGTATGTCGACTGCGTTGAACCCACTGCGGAGACGAGGGAGGCATCCACACCCGTGGTGGAAGTGCTCGCCGCGACCACAGCGGCGCTGACGAAGCTGGAGGCTGGCGAGGCGGCGGCAGTTGCGTTGCTGAACGCCTGGGAAGCCGCCCCGGAGACGGCAGAGCTAACGAAGGTGGGCGCCGCCGATGCTACGCTGACCATGGAGGAAACATCCCCAGCTGCTGCAGAAGAAATTGCGCTAGTGGCGCTGCTGACCGCGTTGATGACGGGAGCCGCTGCCAAAGAGAGAGGGATGGAAGATCCAGTCGGCAGGCAAGCATCTGCGGTGACATACACGGTCACAGTTGGGTTGGCCGCGATGACGATGGGCGATGCCGCGACGGTGTGCAGGAGAGCGACAGCGAGGGGGACGAAGGCGATCATAATAGGGTCGTGGGGGCGTTGGACGTGAAGATGGTCGTAAGTGGAATCGACTTGAAGATGTCGAATGGATAGTGTAGATACAGGATGCCTAGCTTTTATACGCAAATGGGTCCGAATCTGAGACGGAATGGAAGAGACCATCCGAGAGACCTCCGCCGGCCCGCTTTGAATCCGGGAAGAGTGGATCTATTGGAACCTGTGCTTAAATCCGCGCGGATGATGCTCAGGCGGGGTTTTAGCTCGAGCACAATTTTGGGAGGAATAACTCTGGGTGGCATATGCTCTGGACTGACTAGTTAGGAATAGCGCGAGTGCATAAGGACCCATCCCAGGAGAGCGGCTTCGAGAGAGATATCCACAGTGAGTCGCTATTTGACACCGAGACCGGGCATGTCGGGCGCTTGCAATATTGTCTGAGACAGTGAGCACGATCGTATGTAAGACTTGAGAGGGGCCCGAAGCCCTGTGGCACCAACAAGCAGCGAACTTGACCTATGCCTGAGAGTAATTTCGTGCAGATACCACCCGCGAACTAAAAACTAGAGGAGCAAAAGCCCGAATTGCGTGGTGGGGGTTGAGACCAAGAAATTTCCTTTTTTGGGGGTGGGAGTTTTGACGGGACGCGACCCCGTGACCTTAGCATTGCCGTATCACCCCGCGTCAAATTCACGTTGTCGTATGCGAGTTTTTCGCGCCTCGAACATTTTATCAAATTCCTTTCCGTTTGGCTGTCTCCCAAACAGCTGTAACATTCTTGCTCGTGACGCGTGACGGTTGAGTATACTTTTGAGTCGGAAAAATGACAAGTCAAGTGCGATTCGGCAGTAATAAACGATGCGGGGTCTTGTAAGGAAACACCCGGAAAGGAGGAAGGAAGAGAATCACCCTGCAGCTAGAGCTGAATGTTGCCGCCCTCTAATAAATGGTTCTAACACAAGCATGATCTATTTTGCAATATCATCTTCCCTCAAGGAGGGATCTCATACAGACCGGTGAGATAATGTCGACTGTGAGTAACCGCAAAATTTGTTGAACAAATTGGGTAAGTAAAATCAGCTGTTTTACTTAATAGTGTGAATGTACCAAGACAGCGGCTGAATGGACATCCACTACGCAGAAGCTGTCCAAAAACCGGCTCAGAGGCGCCGTGCAACAAACGAAATAGGAACGCACTGGAATATAAGGCGAGCGCATCGAAAGCTGTGACAGACGCCGTGAAAGTCCCGTCAGAAGAAACATCGTACGTTGTTCCGGAGCACGTCGTCGGGTCGGTATCCGTGTCCGTGGCTAGATTAAAAACATCATCAGCTATGAGTCCGTGCTCGTGGCACAATGCGGCGCACATGATGTCACAATCTACGCGAAATCGTCAGTTGGCATAAAATATGAACTTGGCGCACGTACATGTCCCGCAGGAAGTGAGGTGGTGAAAGTCTCGGACCAGGTACTTGCGTGGTTATTGATCACCAAGAATCCAGTCGAGCCTCGTCCGAAAGCTGAAGATCAAAAGCATCGGTATCAGGCTACAGTCGCGCGTCGACGGACATACCGACTTGCTGGAGACGTTCCGACGAATACTTTGGTAAGGTCAGCAGATCCAACGGCGTTATGGAAGAGGTTCATGTTTGCGATCGCAGTCCAGCGGTGCTCGCCTATAAGGCTCAGCAAAATATAGCAGAACTTGGACGGGACATACATCGGAAACCGTTGGCAAAACATGTAACTTGGTTGGTATTACCCGCAGAGTCCTGAGAGCACAATGTCGAGGTCGGTGCCGAAGTCGTACCTGCATTTCGAGTACATATTTCGGTGTCAAAAGAAAAGAGCGAGTACGATAGACATACCCGGAAAGACTGTCGGTGTGCCATAGTTGAAGCCAAGCATGAAGATCGCAGACGAGAGTATAAGCGTTGTTGGCGGAGGTGGAGTTGAGAGAGCCATCGTGTCGTTCCTACAGACCATTCACGACTGATCCTGCGATCGTTAATTGAGTACTTACCGTGTCCTGATTCGCCTATGATATAATTTGCGACGCTGGAGTCGATCAAGTCCCACGCCGTCCCCATCGCTGGCGAAGCTTCAGAAACCGTAAAGGCACTAGGTCTCTTGGCGACTTACGGACGGGAGTCACCAGATTGGACACCTGGGAACACAATCAGCGCTGCCATGCAATTCAACCACGGAACTAGTACACTTCCGGAGGTTCCAAGGAAAGCCGACTTCCATCTTGCGTGGCTCCAAACTCGATGACATCCCTGACCGACATCAATTCACGATGGAAGACCAGAATAGGTGGAAACTAACCCGTTCGAAACATATTGCGATGGAATTGAAGCTCCGCCTGAAGTGACTTCCTGAAACTCTACGTTAATATTCCCCGGGCTTGACACAAATCATGGAAAAAACCTGGGCAAAATACGGGGACGCGTCTAGTGAAGAGAAGATAGTGGCAAGGTCTGCGGGTTCCATGTTTAGCTGCGTCAACCCTGAATCGGAGACGCCCTGCTGGATGCTCGATCGCAACGGATCCGGACGCCTGCATGTGAATGAGCCTCAGAGTATTACATCGCAACGGAAAAATATCCGACCAAGGACAGAAGATCTTTCAGGAAGCCTGCGATACTCGCTTGAACAGCGGGTTGTTCTTGGGCCAGATCCGAAAGGTTCACAAGCTGGATGAACGATCAGCAAAACTTGAAGAGGGGATACGAGATAATAAAGAACCTCGCAGAAGCGGACGCTGAGAATATTTTAGCAGCTGCAAAACGCGAAATACAGAAAATTGATTACTCAGTGACGTTGTCATAATCAGTCACTTCGGCTGCTACAGCACCGGCACAATAGTGGAATTGGGACTCGGTGTACGGGACGGCCGGACTGGACGAAATTGGTCGGAGTAGGAGCAAGAAGAGGCTTGACACGCACTAGTTGTATTTTGAGTACGTGCTCCCAGCAAAACCAGTTCCTTCCCCACTGGCGCGGATTTCAGCTTTAAATCTGAGAAAGCTGGTTGGTTCTTACGCAGTCATATGATTCGTGACAACTTGCGCAAAAAAATCAGACCCTGAAACGGATGAATATGACTATAAACCGCGTACCGTCGACGATAATTCCAACGCCAGCAGTTTGGCAGGTTGACACCATGTTGGCGAACTGGTCCCGGGTGCCACGCTTGGACGTGAGAATGTAGGACACCGGTTGGTAGTCTGTCCACCATTGGTCGCCGGTAACTGGAAAGAAATTGTTTAGCCGGTCGCAGTACGGTGAAAGCTCCTTACTGTGTTCCGAGGCGGGGCTCACTTGAGCATATCCATACCCAGAGGGACCGAGGAACGACGTGCATTCAGATGCGACACTATCCCAAGGCCATTCGAAAAGCTACGTTGAATGTTAAGGAGGAATATGTGCTGCAGGAAATATCTCTAGCCTGGACAATAGTGTTGCTAGCTTTTGGTGGCGAACGAGGAACACGAACGATGCCGCCAGCGGCAGCGCAGGAGAGGATGGCAAGAAAAAGAGTGTGCGCAGAAAGAGAGAACATGGTGGGTGACAACGATTTGGGTTAAGACAAGAGCGATTTGGGATTCGGAGTCTGCTCAGGTCTTAATTTAAGTGGCTCCCGAATAGGCATCGAATCGGGCCTGCTGCTCAACCATCAGTGAAAATGCCCCATGAAACGTACCCCTCGGACTACAGTAGAGCGTGATCGGAAACCATAAATTAATTAGACCTCACCCAAGACCTCACCGAAAAAATTGGCGTAGCCTCCCAATAACGTTGTATTCTGCTGCTGCTCTTATGATCATGAGAGTCGATGTCGAGTGACGGTTATGCGTTACGTTCATGTCAAAGATGCCTGAAAGACCATTTTGCAAGAGCAGTTTGCGCCACGACTATCCATGTTTGGAATTCCGCTTGGGGCTTGATCGGGTTTATGATGCGGTAGCGAACTACGCTGATGCGAATGCTCAGAGTTCTCGGCTCTTGAGTGACAAGAGCCTGGGGCAACAAGACGCTTGCAAGACGCCCGATGGTTTCTAAATTATAAAATGAATCGAAAATGGTGAGAGCAGCGAGCGCATACTATACTATTCTTCACCGTCGGGTCCATTGAGTCTGAGATCTGAAACGAGCCACAAACGGAGCGATACCGATCCTCATCGTCAAGGTAGAAAATTTAAAATGCGGAGAATAAATACCAGTCGATGCCGGCACACGCAGCACGTGACCATTCTGATGGCCGTGATCCGCCTCGAGCGTTCCGTTACTTTCCGAACTCTCGAATATGGCACAGTACGGCGGTGGCTTGGTCAAGCTCATTATGCCTCCTAACGGCTCTATAAATTCGAGAGAAATTCCTCCCGATATTTCACATCTCTCCCATCTGCTGCACAATGTCTTCAGAAACACCATTCAACATCGCCATCCCCGATGATAAACTGGCCGTACTGCGCCAAAAACTCGAGCTGACGTGTTCCCCGATGAACTCGAGGGATCAGGCTGGGAGT
>JARJLE010000307.1:0-68479 GCA_029289555.1 Mycena latifolia | reverse complement strand
GATTCGAGCGAAGAGGGACTAGATACGCCTGCAGACAGACCAGAAAAGCAAGCGGTGGAAGCGAAAAACCAAAGAGAGTTGGGCGTTGCCGGATTGCCGGATCCGGGTGACTCCGGAGGACGTGCCCGTCCTCATTGAAGTTAAGTTCAAGTTGAAATTCAGAGCATTTCGGGCGGGATTTATTAATTATCAGAAAAAAAGGTACTCAGGCACGTCCGGCGGAGGAAGAAAAAAAAACCAATTCCATTCGAATGGCCCGGCCTTGAATTGAACAAGGATCTCATGCTGAAACCTCTTCCCTGTGCCACAGAAAGCAAGTGTGTTACTATTACACCACCAGGCCATCCCCATCCTCACTGAGAATATATCTATAACTTACGCGAACAACATAAAGAAAAAATTATCACAGAAGCGCAAAACGACCTAGCCTTGAATCGAACAAGGACCCCCCTACATACCATCAGCGAAAACCAGTATATCTGAAGCAGGAGTGCAACCATTACACCACCAGGCCGTCCTCAAAACCTCCCTCAGACTTGACTATCTCTATTACTTCGGTGATCTGTCAACACCCTCAAGAAAAAGAACATGGCCGACCTTGAATCGAACAAGGATCCCCTACTAAACACAAGTAATCTACTTACACGAAGTAGGTGTGTTACCATTGCACCACCAGGCCATTCCTTTGATGTCCCTAACTCTGACTAAGTGCGTACGTGTGTGATTTCTGTGAACGGCACAAAAAAAAATTTGAAGAAAATGGGAATGGCCTGGTCTTTATTCGGTGTGCTACCATTTCCGCCAGACCATTCCTTCGCATGGAGGAGTACCCAGTAGAACCTCCGTGCAGGGGCCGGGACCCGGAAGCTTCATGGCCAGCTGAATGGAGAGCAGATAATCAACCTGAGAAATTTACGCAGGCTTGTGAGGCGCGAATACTTGCATACGCTTGAATAGAGGGGATAATGTTGGGGTAAGAGATGTGTCGCCTAGATGAGGAATTCGGGTCCTGGATGAGTGAATGTATGGTCTGACAGGGCTCGAGAGTATCTTGCGGCTAATGAGAACCCCAGAGAACGTGGAAATCGATGTTCCGCTCAAATTTGGCCATTCTGAGCATCAGCTCGAGAAAGATAAGAACAAAGCATGCGGGGAACGAGGAATAAAGTGAGAGCCTGCGAATACAGAAGGCGTTGAAGGCGCGAGAACGAAGTTGTACAAGAAACCGGCAAAGCAGAATACCTGTCGGCTGCAGGCACTAGGGTTGTGTACAGGCTGAAGCGTGGCGGACGAAAAAAACACGGGGACAAGCACTGGCAGGAGGTGAGCCCAAGTTGAGCCATGTTGCATCGACAACGTCCGAGATGACGGGAGAGCGGCAGCTTCAGACAAGGGTGAACGCGCACGTGACAACTAACTTGACCCCGACCACCAACATCCATGAAACTGGCGGACGTCGGCCTCTGCAGCCCTGTTCCCCGGCGTCGGTGATGCTGAGGGATTATTTGCGGGATAGTGGCTTCTATTCCCCGATGCGCATCGTCGTCACCCATGCCGCCCGACTGAAGGACCACTGCGTCCTCCGAGTCTTCAATGCGGCACCGTGCTGCCCAAGTAACGCCTCCGAAGGCCACGAGCCTCGCGCCTTCCGCCTCGAACTCGTGCTCGGCTTCGGCTTCGACCGCTCCGTCCTCAACGACGATGACCGATGAAGAGGAGACAGTTCTAGCGCTGCTATTTCGCGCTCGGGCTCCACTGGCAGGTCTCAATGGCCGTTGTTTTTGTTCTCGGTACGTTTTTGCGTTCTCTCTGCTTCCTTTCCCTCCGCTCTTAGCCTTTCCTTCCGCGTCGTTATGCCCTGAAGCTTCCCCTTCCTCCCGTCGCCGCTCCTCTCGTCTATGTGTCCCCGCTGTACTTCCTTCCCTCCTCCCTCCTTCCGCCGCCTCTGTCCCACTCACTAACCGCCTCACCGCAGGCTACGGCATCCTCGCCTGCGTGCTGTACGTCTCTGCGCGTCTTCCACCCTCCAATTCCGCCACCTACCCCAAAGACGAGCCCGCCCACCGTGAGGCGCTCGCAGTCACGCCCCGCAGCACCCTGTCGAAATGACGGAGGGTGCTGCAGACGCCGCGCGTGCCATCCGTCTTCACTTCATGCGGCGCGCCTCACTCGCGATGCTATGCACGCCTCGCCGTATTTCAGCGCTGCGCGCTGTCGTTACATCGCATCACACCATGTCCTCCCCCTCGAGCTAGCGCGGATGTCACTCAGCTTCAGCCCGTCCCTCAAGCTACCAGATGTCCCTCTTCTCAGTTTCGACGCCACCGCGAGTCGTTAGTTGCACCGCGAATGCCCTTCAAGCTTCAGCTAGCCGCACCGCCCATGGAATAGAATGAATGATACTCGCATACATACGCCCGCGCGGAGGAGGAACCCGGCACGCCCTTGATCGAATGCTGCGCGCGAAGGGGTCGCTTGGGAGTCTGTTGCACTACGCGCGTTGCTCGCGAGCAGCGCCCCCCTCGCGACCGAGCGCCCGGGCAAGAGGAGCGGGGCTGGAGAGCGCAGCGAGGAGGAGAGGATGCGCGCACACGCTGCAGCAGCGCCCCGCGCATTGACAGGACTCGGCTCCCCCGCCCCACGCAAGAGACGTGGAGGGAGGAGGCGCCGGATACACGCAGGCCTCGAGCTTGAGCGCTGGGCGAGGATGCGCGCGCATGCGTCGCCCTGCACCCCGTGTGGGCCTCGACTCTCCCGTCCATGCAGGCGGAGGACGCGCACTCCGTGTGCGACAAGTCGGTCCGATTATGGCCCCGCCCCCGTGCGCTGCTCGAGAGACGTTCAAGGACGGCGTGCTGCCCGTGCCCGAGTGCTCAATGAAGCCTACAAGATCTCCAAACACTCCGCGCTGCAGCTCTCAAAAGATTCGATCGATGAAGCCGCGGGGGCGTGGTTTGCGGCGTCCCCTGCCCTGCCCTGCGCGGCTGCTGCTGATGAGTGCGATTGCAATTGCGCAGCTCTCAGGACTCTCGAGGGCGCTGAAGGGGACGCGGAGCACAACACCGGGACGACGGCACCGACTAACTCCGAATGAGGGTGGATGAGGATGCATACGAAGGTGAGGCGTTTCTTCGTGTTTTGGTGTCAAACACGTACTCAAGGTCACTTTCGTGTTTCTTCCAGATGCGCAGACCCACACGCCTCGCAGGGACGAAGATTCTGCGGCTCGAGAAGCACGTGCTAGTGGGGAGATGTCTGGATGGATGGGATTTGGGACGCGGGTTCAGTCTGGGGGGCGTCCTGACGCTGCGGTGAGGGGGCGAGCCCGTGTTCGTGAGCAAGGGGTGAGGGGCGGGAGCGGGGGCAGAGCGGGAGCGGGAGGGCGCGTTTGCGGGGCGGGCCCGAGCGCGTTCACAGAGGAACGGATCGCGAGGATGGAGTGAAGCTAAGCGCGCTTGCTGGGAGGGCGCGGAGCCGGCGAACACGCGCCCGTGCGCGTACGACGCGTCGCTCTGCTCTTACGTCGGGGCGGAGGCGACCCCGCGAGCGAGGCGGCTCCCGGGTCGGTGTCTGCGCGGAGATGCAGATGTTGAGGTGGGCGGCGTCTCCGCGCGCGGGTGTCGTCACAGGAGCGTGGAGAGAGATCTCGAGCAGCGCGTGGAGCTGCGGGGTGTCAAGTGTATGCAGGCTGCAGGTAGGCGCGTATGGGCTCGTAGAGATAATAGGGGTATGGGTGTCGGCGCCGGAGGCTATGTGGCGCAGCGCGCGCGAGAGTGTGGCGGGGATGGGATGGCGCTGCGACTCGGGTCCGGTGGCGAGGCGTTACCGCCTTTCTTTCCGCATGTGCCGCTAATTTGGGCGCGATGGTGCGTCCTGGGCCGCTCGCGGTAGCGCCTGTCCCAGGGTCAGGTCGTCGTGCTCGCGCGTCGCCTCGACTCCCCGCGGCCTTTCATTCAGGCACTGCGAATGCGAATCCGCGTGTGGTTGGCGGCACGCGTGCCGCGGTTTCGAGGCGATGGGAAGCGGCAGGGCAGGGGCGTGCGTCGCCTGGGTAGGGACGTGGAGCGGGGGTCGGCCTCAGTGTGAGGAGGCGAACGGGCCTACAGTACATCGGTGTATGGACGCAGCAGCGTGCTGGCGTGCACGTCATGTTTTTCGTTTGCGAGCGCGCGCGTTCGCTCGTTGCAGTTTTTTGGAGTTCCTGTTCGAGGACCGGTGTCAATGCGAGGCGCGTTTTAACTTTTTGAGATTGCGGCCGAGGTATAAGGATGCGGGAAACGAGGGAACGCCGGAACGGGGAGTCCACGGGCGTATAGGTCGATGCGAGGACGCTACGATTCCGCCTCTCACCTGCAGTGCTTGACGCCGCGCGCCGGCGCGGCTCGTGGGTCGGCCATACAGCGTTCGGTCTGGGATTTCCGCGCATTGAGCTTCCTGGGGTTCGTCTTTAACTTACTATTAGCTCAAGCTTAAAATACAACCTGTTTTATGCAGAGCCAAAGCTGCGGAGGAGGACTGAATGGCAATACAAGGATTCGAGAGTTTATATTCACAGGTAATAGTGGTGTGCGCATGTGGGCGCCGAGTCATCTATCGACTTGCGTCGGGGGAAGGGTTCTGTATTCCTCCCTTTTCAGTGTTACAATCAGAGGCGGCGGATTGCAAGGGGACGCCGGATGGGCCTGCGAGCGCGCCCTTGCGAGAGAAAGTTCCCTTGGGCTAGCAATCCATGCGTCTACGCCTGCGGTGTTTATTTTCATGAGGATGGGGCGATTGCATTACGAACGCATCGTTCCATTTTCACGTTTGAAGCATACGTATTTTCAGTTATTCCACATACATTTTCTGCGGCGACCTCACACCATGTTATAATATCAGCCATTGTCGCATTAAACTACAACCAGACAGCGTGTTTCGTAGGGAATGAGAACCAAGAAAAGATAATTCCAGCGAGAAGCCCTGCAACGACGGTCAGTGACATGTTTCTGAACACAAGATTCGTTCAATGTACCTTGTGTGGATGCAGGATAAGGGGTACACACTCAAGGAGCGAGAAAGAAGTTTGGCGCGTCTGGTAGACCCTGCCAAGGAGAAAAATATTGCCCAGGCGGATTATATGTGAGTGCAAGATGAAGACCATTCTGCACCAATGGCTGCAGTTCCGGGCGGATATCGTGCTCCATGGCCCGGTGAAAGCAGATTACAACGCGCTTCAGAGTCCTTGATTTAAGGAAGCGTACGAGTGCTTTGTCGGAAATGGTGCAGTAGTATTGGATCTCCAACACCTGAAGGCCCAGGCAACATGGAGTGGGGAAGTCGACAGAGGGGCTGAAGGATTCTAAAACCTCGTCATCGAAACTGGGATTGTCGTAGCCTGGGAAGTCTACGCTGAAGTCTACGCTGATGTTGAGTTCGCGAAGGGTAAACGGTAGCTCGCGAAGGAAACTAGCGAGAAACAGCTTTGAGAACTCTCCATTAATGATTTCGAGCTTTTCGATGAGCGGAGCAGTGGCGAGAAAACGGACATCGGCCATGTTCTCGTTATCCGAAATTCCGCGAAGTTTCAAGTTCCGCAATTGTGGAAAAGAGACACAGCCGAACAAGCGGCAGACGGCCTGAAAGGTGCCACAGCCTAGATCCAGTGTATGAAGAAACGAGAGTTCGAGAACGGGCTCTTCGAGCCTGTTGCTGACGATATCGGGAGGATCATCAACGACTAGGTCGCAAGTACGCAGCTGAGGACAGCGGGAGAGCACCTGCAGCGCCGTTTCGCTCGTCAGTGAACTTTGAGCATCCCATGTTGTTGTGATCGACAGGTTTATTAAACCATCCCAGCGAAGCGGTAAGTCCATGGATCTGCCACCTTTCAAACTAAAAGAGGAGATTTTTGGCGCGCGAAGGAAGCCGAATGAATCCCATCGGATGGCATCTTCAAAGTCCCCAAAGGGCTCGTTAATGCTGACCGACTTGAGCATTGGCACATCCGCCTCGGTAAGGTGTGACACGATCCCTAGGCGGGATAAAAGGGCTGTGAAACTGATGTGCTCCCAACGCGATGCAAAAGGGAGCAGGGCCGGAATTAACCGATCTTGGGACGCCGCGAAGTAGTTGAGGCCGTTGGATTGCAGTGATATGGACAGGGGGCAGTTACCAGACCGACCGAGCCACATCTTGGTAGTCTCGAGTCGTTGGGCTAGCTTCTTTTCGAACAAATCTGGAGGATCGGTAAAATGAGGCTCCACGATGTGAAGCCGAGACCAGAGGCGGGGTGTCGAGAGGGATATGGATCTCCAGGAGCTGCATATGCGCCCGAGGAGGACGGGTGCCTCCATGGCGCTCATAACACAATTGCGGTGCGTTGGAATGCAGGCTGTGAAGATCTCCTGGATAACGTCGAGTGGTAATTGCCGAGCGGGGGAAATGAGAGCTTTGTGGGTGTCCACATAGGCACTGATCCCGGCACGCTCCTCTGCCAGTTTATCAAGCGCCTTCTGCAAAACAGCGATTTCATCGTCGAGACGCTTTAATCGAAGAGTGGGTTCCACGAGGAGAGTCTGGATCTGCAATATCTCCTCATCCTGGGGACAATAATTGGTCCCTAGCTTCGAGGTGAAGGGAGACGACATGATGAAATGTGAGGCAGTGCTTGGGCAGTGCATGTCGCAAACACGGCCACGTGAATTAATGGCGCGTCGGCGCGTCGGTGATTGGGCACAGATTGAATCAGAGAGCAAGGTTGCCGGATCAGTCTACCAGAAGCTGAATTGGGGATATAGGATAAGGTTATATCAGCGGTCTTGAGCAGCAGAATTTGTCCTCAGAAGGCCCGTTGACATGAATTCGATGAAGGGTGAATAATTCCTTTTCAATTATGCGACTTAAAGTCAACAACTGATTCGGCAGAGGAGATTTCGAAGTCCTTGGGCAGGGAATCGACCCGAGTACGAAAGAAGCGTAGACGGTAGAGCGAGCTGTACGTGCTCCCCCTGGGGATGGAGATCCCAGAAAAGGCCTTGACGAGAGTAGCATCAACTAAGTACTTGACCCTGCAAGTCAGCGCCGGTGCAGATTTTAGCGCGCCACCTGGACGTAGTGTGGGCACAAAGCTGGAGGGGTACGAATACGTAGACAGATGGATCGAAGGGCCGCTCAGAAAAGCGAGCGGTGGAAGCGAAAAAGCAAGAGAGAGCGTTGCCGAAGCACGTGCCCGTTCGTGTTGAAGTTCAAAAAAAAATCACTGCACGTCGTTGAGAGTAGCAAGCGGAATTTACGAGCTGGGAATGAATAAAATGTCAGAAAAATAAGGATACTGAGGGTATGGAAGGTTACACGCCCCGCGGAGGAAGGCCTTGAATTGAACAAGGAACTCCCACCGAGAGAGGTTCATGGACTTTATGGAAACTAGGTGTGTTACCATTACACCACCAAACCATTCCTATAGCCTCCCTAACACTGAGTACGTACATGATTTCTGAGAACAATGCAAAAGAAAAAGCAAGACAAAGAAAATATGGCCTAGCTTTAATCGAGCAAGGATCTCCCTGTAAACCGATGGTATACTTTGAATATGGTCAGGCGTGTTGCCATTACACCATCAGGCCGTTCTCAAACTCTCTTCGGACTGATTAGATCTATTACTTCTGGGATCTGTCAACAACCTCAAGAAAAAAAAACATTGCTTGACCTTGAATCAAACGAAGATCCCCCACCGAAGACCAGAACTCTTCTGCATAAGAAACGGGTATGTTACCATTACACCACCAGACCAGCACCTCAACATACCTAACACTGACTACGTACATGATTTCTGGCGCAAAGATGAGATGGAGGAACAGCCTGACTCGAACAAGGATCTCCTGTCGTATGAATTTTCCTGACTATAGAAACAGGGGTGTAAACATTACACCACCAGGCCGTTACCATGAACTCTCTCAAACTTAGCTTACTACGTACATGAGTTCTGCGAACAACCCCAAGAAAAAGGGGCCTAGCCTTGACTCCGGAACAAGGGATTCCTGCTGAAATCGGTACAAGAAGGGGAACTGTAAACAGGTGTGTTGCCGCTACACCACCAGGCCGATAAAGATTTTAGGAAGGGAAACATATATATTCCGCAGTGAAGTATCAACTATAAATATTCACCATACTCGTTGAACGTGAGCTTGTCAGTTTGAGAGGACAGAAGATTTTATCTCGAATCGACGCGGTCTTGTTAGAAGTTTCAAGAAATTGCGGCGGCAGGCTGTACTGGCCGAAGAACTTAGCGGCACTGTACATACTTCCAGAGTTGCGACTTGGTTGAGGCGGAGTTGAAGTGAAGTGCAGTGATATCTTCCAGCAGGATGATTGAACTCGAAACGATGCTGATGTTGGTTCCAGCGGGCAGATTGAATACAGTCTGGCTCCAGGATGCAGGGCCGGATAAAGTTAGCGTCATCGGAGGGCGCGGATACAGCCAAAGTATTTCGCGAACAGAATAAGGGGCGGGTGCCAGACTGAGCAGAGCACGGGTAGGATAGAATGGACGGGGCACGCACTGCAGGACTGGCTGGTATCTCGACATACGTATGCCCGCGCCGGACTCGGAGAAGCAACATGCAGCTGACATTTTGGCGAAAGCGTCTGCCGCCACCGGATGGCTCACGAACCAGGATATCAAGTGTGCGGTGCGCAAGATCAGTGCTCGCCCTTGGATTTCTCTGTAATCTTGAGGATCCAGTGCGTCCACGATTCCAGGAATTAAACGCAATACGACCTACATAAAAACACGGCAAGGGCGCGGCTGTCCATGAGGCCCAATTTGAGAATTAAGAGTGTCATGTGCGAACGAGCCCCGGACGCGTCCGACTCGATGAGGGAACTAAAGGCTCCGGATCCTAAGAATGCTGCGCTTAAAATTGCCCGTTCTCGTATTTGCGAGCCACAAGGTCAAAATCTGCCGAGGCTTTCGGATAGTCAGTGCAGCTATTACTAGTAGCTTTCAAGCGGGCAGCCAGACTTGTAGAGACACGAGGACGAGAGTCCAAGGACAGCACGCGTTGAAGACGGGTCAAGCTGTCCATGGAGCCAGGCAGGGCAGGACACTGGTCGTTCCGAACAGAGAGATGCTGTCGAGGCTGAAGTATGGGTTCGAGAGCCACTACTAGCCAGCAGGAGGTCTGAAATGACGGTCAGAGACAAGAGTATACGTACTTGAAACGCGCACGTGAAACGACTTGGATAACCACCACCTCACCGTTGTGTGCCGTATGAACCGTTCCCCCAAGCCCTCCTTTGGCTGCCCAGTCGCTGAGCTGGGTGGTACTTATGGGCAGCGCGAGCCTTCGTCGCATCAGTACTAGTGGCAACGCCGCCGCAACGGGCCCCGAATCCTCAACGTCGTCCGCAACGCCTACACGCTGCGCGCTTGCGCTAGAAGCTTACGAGCATGGCGAGCCCCTTCCTCGGAGTCGCGTTCAGCTTCAGCAGCCCTACCTGGACAAGAAGGAAGCGCTCAAGGCTCTGCTCACAAGCTTAAGGGTGTGCGCGTGGGCGTCTCTCCTCATGCGCGTGTACTTAGGCTCATGAGCCTTGGTTCTGGGAGGGGCAAGGGAGGGGTGTGCTGTTGCTTGAAGTTGAAATCTCACTCTGTGCGTCTTTCTTGCCCTTCCTTCACGGTGTTTCTCCCGGGAGAAGTCATTCATTCTCTTCCCTTCCATCCATCGCTCCTCCCTCCCGCCTTCCTTCCTCCCCCTCCCTTACCCCTTGCTCCCTTCACCTTCGCATCCGCGTATGATTCGCCGATCAGAACTAATCTCTTCTACAGACTGCGCCTGTCCATCCTTCTAATTCCCTCAATGCCCCGCGCACGACCCCGCGTCTGCGTCCACATCGTGGCGTAGATAGCACCGCGCCGCCCTTGCCCGTCGCTGAAGCCCACAATACAAGTCAGCGCGGGTGCGTCTCGACCTCGCACCTCTGACGCTACCCGATTTGCCCAGCCGTATAGCACCACCACCACAGGTGCACCGTATCCCACAGGCGCCTTCCCATGTTACTACCTCTCCACCGCGCCCTCCCACCGCCCGCGTCCTAGCTTTAGCTTCTCGCCAGCGTCCGCGCGGATGTCTGCTGACTCAGGCGAAGGAGGCGAACGGGGCGGAACGCGAATGTCCGTCAGCTTTGGTGCCACCGCTGCGCCACCGTCACGGTGCTTCCCGCGTTGCGCGGAAAAGATGCGCGCGTATGCGTCGCCCCTCTCTCTCCAGCTTCAGCGCCCCCGCGTCTGAATCTCCGCCCGCGCGGGTGGGGGAATGGGCCGCCTGTGACGTGCAGGAGGGGAGGTGGAGCGCACAGGCAGGACGGTGCAAGAGAAGGGATGCACACAGGAGAGGCGCATACGAGCGAGCGGTGGGGCCGGCGGCGCTTCTTAGTGGCGGGGTGCCCGCGGAGAGGACGCGTCCGCACCCCGCAACCGCCCAGGTGTGGCTGCTGATGAGTGCGATTGCGCAGCTCGAAGACGCGGAGGACTCTAAATATCAATGAATGAGGACGAGGAGTACGCGTACGGTGAGACGTTTCGTGTTTCCTTTTTCGATGCGATGCGCGCTCACGCAGTCGTGCAGGAACGGAGATTCTGCGGAGCGAGAAGCGCTTCTCGCCAGTGGGGAGGTGTGCCGTGGCGCGTTTCTGGATGAATTGAAGGGTTTTGAGATTTTGAGGCCCGGGTCCAGTGTGGGGCGCGCGTGCGTGCGAGCGTAGGGCAGCTCAGCGAGGGCTTTTTCGCAGCTCGTCGTTCGTCGGCGCGAGGCACGTTTTCGAGGCTCAGCGCGATTGCGGACGAGGCGTATGCGCAGGAAGCGGGGGAAAGCATGGGAGGAAGTGGGGAAGACGCACGCTGCGATTCCACCCGTCAAGTGTAGTGCATGACGGTGCGCGCGCTTACTCGGCTCGTTGTTCGGCGATACAGCGTTCGGTTTGCGGGATCTCTGTCCAACCCAATCTCAGAATACAACCTGTTGTGCGCAGAGCCAAAGCGGCGAGAGAGGACTGAATAACACAAGGATTTGAGATTTTACAGGTAATAGATGTGGGCGCATGTGAGCGCCGAGTCATCTCTCGACCTAGGTCAGGTGCGTAGGTTCTGCCCTCCCTCTTTTCAGCGTTACATGAGAACCTGAGAGCCCGCCTTGCGAGGCAAAGTTCCTCTAGACTAGAAGTTAAGATATCACCATTGTGCATAAAACTACAACCAGACAGCGTATTTGTTACGAAATGAAAACAAAGAAAAGAACATTCCAGTGAGAAGCCCTGCAACGGCAGTCAGTCGCAAATTTCTGGGCACAAGATTCGTTCAATGTACCTTTATGTGGTTGCAGGATCAGGCGTACGCACTGCGGGAGTTCGGCGCGTCTGGTAGACCTTCCCAAGGAGAAGAGGATTGCACGGGTGGATTATATGTGTTATATGTGAGTGCGAGATGAAGGCCATTCTCCACCAATGGCTGCAGTTCCGGGCGGATATCAAGCTCCATGGCCCGATTAAAGCTGATTACAACGCGCTTCAGAGTCCTCGATCGAAGGAAGCGTAGGAGTGCTTCGTCGGAAATGGCGGAGGAGTATTGGATCTCCAACGCCTGGAGGCCCGGGCAACAGGGAGTAGGGAAGTCGACAGATGGGCTTAAGGACTCTAAAATCTCGTCATCGAAACTCCCATTGTCGTAGCCTGTGACGTCTGAGCTGATGTTGAGTTCGCGAAGGGTAGGTGGTAGCTCGCGAAGGCAACTAGCGAGAAACAGTTTTGAGAACCATCCATTCTTGATCTCGAGCTTTTCGATGAGGGGAGCAGTGGCGAGAAAGCGGATTCCGTAGGGCATGTTCTCATCATCCGATATTCCGCGAAGTTTTAAGTTCCGCAATTGTGGACAAGAGATCCAGCCGAACAGGCGGCAGACGGTCCGAAAGGTGCCACGGCCTAGATCCAGTGTATGAAGAAACGAAAGTTCGAGAATAGGCTCTTTGAGTCTGCTACTGACGATATCGGGAGGGTCGTCAACTTGTAGGCGGCAAGTCCGCAGCTGAGGACAGCGGGAGAGAATCTGCAAGGCCGTTTCGCTCGTAAAGAAGCCTTCAGTAGTCCGTGTGTCCGTGATCAAAAGGTTTATTAAACTACCCCAGCGAAGGGGTAATTCAATAGGGTTGAAACTGCTCCCTTTCAAACTAAAAGAGGAGATTTCGGGCGCGCGAAGGAAGTCGAATAAATCCAATCGAACTGAATCCAATCCAAGGGCATCTCCCCCATTTCCGTAAGTCTCGCTGAGGCTGACCGATTTGAGCATTGGCACATCCGCCTCGGTAAGGTGTGACACGAAGCCTAGGGTAGACAAAGGGGCTGTGAAACTGACGTGCTCCCACCGCGATGCGAAAGGGAGCAACGCCCGAATGAGCTGATATCGGGACCCCCATGTGGAGCTGTCGTTGCATTGCAGGGATATGGACAGGGGACAGTCGCCAGATCGACCGAGCCACATCTGGGTAGTCTCGAGTCGTTGGGCTAGCTTCTTTTCGAACAAATCTGGAAGATTGGCAAAATGGGAGTGAGTGGACCGAGGCTCCACGATGTGAAGCCGGGACCACAGGCGGGGTGTCGAGAGGGATATGGATCGCCAAGAGCTGCATATGCGCCCAAGGAGCACCGGCGCTTCCACAGCGCTCATGACGCAGTTACGGTGGGTTGGAAGGCAGGCTACAAAGATCTCCTGGATTATGTCGAGTGGCAGTCGTCGAGTGGGGGAAATGAGGGCCTTGTGGGCGTCCACATAGGCACTGATCCCGGTACGCTCCTCTGTCAGCTTATCAAGCGCCTTCTGCAAAACCGTGATTTCATCGTCGAGACACTTCAATCGAAGGGTGGGTTCAATGAGGAGGGTTTGGATCTGCGCTATCTCCTCGTCCTTGGGACAATAATTGGTCCCTAGCTTCGAGGTAAAAGGAGACGACATGATTGGTGGCGGTAAGGTGAAGCAGTGGCGGTGCAGCGAGGGCAAAACGCGACCACGTGAAGTGATGGCGCGTCGCGTCCCAACAAGACGAGCGATACCAGTGGCGCCGATGCTTTGAGTGACCGGGTATGTCTTACCTTGTTGATAAACTGAAAAATCATATCAATCGCAGTCAATTTCATTAACACGCTGAATCCCAACCACCCGCTGTAATACAGTATCCTCGACCATTAAGCCCTTGATTAAGCCCGCCATATTCTGGTCGAAGAGGAGCATGTCATCGTCGGCTGGCTCAACCTCTCTGCTGACATACAGCGATCCCAATGTAGTCAACATCACCGCGGAAGACGTCCGGGTCGACGCTATAGATTCGTGAATGAGGTACTTTTGCGCGAGGCAGGTGGATTTAAACCCCCTGGGTCATGTATGTTCATTGAAAATGATCGAGAGAAATAATATCAAAGTGCTTATAAGCACACTCTGGCAGATAACGCTACCTTGAGTTCTATCAGAAATTTCAACCTTGGAGAAGTCGGGAGCTGGGAAGTTATCGACGACAGTTGATCTTACTCTGACGATAGGAGACCAAGTAAAAGGTATTTCGCACTAAAAAAAACTACCTGGAAGCAAGCAAGTGGGACGAGTTACGGAGTAGGGATAGGTGGCCGTCTCGTGATAATATGTACGATCTTTCTGAACCAATGGGTCGTAGCGTAATAAAAATCCAAAGGGTCGTAAGCTTTGCGGAGTCGAGAACGGAGTTTTCGTCGACTTAATCCACGGACAATGTCGTCAAACCGCCGGACCATTTCATCCAGGGTCGGTCGGAGGGCCGGATTGTTTTGAACCATGTCGGCCATCAAATTATAAAGGACTTAGGAACTCGACCCCGACTTTTAGCCTGCCAAAGCCTCCGCCCTGTCGCAATTGCTAAGCACTGATAGAGCAGACAAGGTGATGTATAATTACCTGAACGAAATCCTTTCTGATCAAGTTTCCAATATAATATACGTCGGTCGGGAATGGATCGCACACCTCCAGAATCTCGCCGTCTTTCGCGCGGAATTCCGGTGCCGATTTGTCGCCGCCGACCAGGATCGGCTCGAGAGGAATACGAACATCTGGGGGATAATTCCGTGAAATACGGAAGTCTATTAGATAATATCTCACTGGACGCTGAGTACGCGCCAGATGCGACGATCTCTTTGCGCCGAACCCTAAGACTTTTAAATGAGTGAAGGCACATGATATAACAGCGCACGGACCGTCAGGTTGTGAGCTCTAAATAACAGTACAACCCTCCTGGATGTTCTACGAAAATGAAGGACAGCGGAAGAACTGGTGTCTAGAAAAAACACTTGTCAAGTTCGAGAGTTCGAAGGTAGAATTGGTCCTTGAATATCTCACCGGATCAGGCATTGAGATTTTGACTGAAGGTCGGCGCATCCTACAGGCCCTCCCATGGGGAAAAACGCAACACCGCAGGCGGTGGGTATGTGAGTTCGAGATGAAGCCCACTCTCTACCAACGGCTGCAGCTCCGGGCGGATGTCAAACTCCATAGCTCGGTTAAAATGGACTACAACGCGTTTCAATGACCGCGATTTGATGAAGCGCAGCAAGGTTTGGTCGGCAAAGGAGCAGGGAAATGTTGTTTGCACGGTTTGGAGCCCTGGACAAGGGGTGGGGACATCGGGAGATGGGATGAGCGATTCCAAAATCTTGTCACCGAAAAGGCCGATCCAAAATTGGGAGGAGCCTCCGCGCGTAATGTGGTTGCTGATGTCGATTTCGCGGAGGGTAGGAGGTAGCCCACGAAGGAGATAGATTAGGGATGGCTTTGAAAACAATTCGATGTTGACATCGAGGCTTTCGAGGCGCGGGACCGCGGCGAGCAAGGGAGCATAGAATTCTGCATCGGTCAGGTCGGCATCAAATTCCCCGCGAAGTTTTAAATGTTGCAACTGTGGTAAGAACAGCCGACCGAGCACAGGGTATGAAGAAAAGAGAGCTCGACGATGGGTTCTCCGTCTCGGCTGCTCTCGTTGCGATCGTCGTCAATGAACAGCCGGCAAGTCCGTAGCTGAGGGCACCGAGATAACACCTGTAGAGCCGTCCTATTTGTGATCGATCCATACCAACCATCTTCAATGATTGCAAGGTGTGTTAAACGGCCCCAGAGAAGAGGTAATTCCGGGGCAGTGAAATTCGCCCCGAAGAGGGAAACGGAACAAACTTCGGGGCCATTGAGGAAGCGGAATGAGTCTCCACGCATGACATACGCGACGGGCGTGTGCAGCTCGACCGATTTGAGCCTGGGCACATCCCTCTCGGTCAAGTCCAACAGGGTACCCAGAACTGAAGGGTGGATCAACATGAGGTGTTCCCAATGCGATGCAAATGGAGCGAGGGCTTGAAGGATTTGGTCTGCTGCTGTGGTAAAGCCTCCGTATCCGCGAAGCACGCACTGCAGCGATATGGACAAAGGGCACTGGCCAGATCGCCCGAGCCACATTTTGATAGTTTCAAGCCGCTGTGCCAGCTTCTCCTCGAATAACGCTGTGGGGCCAGAATAAGGGCACTGAGGCTCTACGATATGGATCTTTGACCACAGGCGGGGTGTCGAAAGGCATATGCTTCTCCAGAAGCTGCATACGCGCCCAAGGAGAACGGGTGCCTCGATGGCGCTCATGGCGCAATTGCGGTGCGTTGGAAGGCACGCAATGAAGATTTTCTGGATGATGTCGAGTGGAAGTCGTCGAGCAGGTGAAATGAGCGCCCTGTGGGCGTCAACATAAACACTGATCCTGGCGCGCTCCGCCGTCAGCTTGTCGAGCGCCTTCTGCAAGTCGGCAATTTCATCGCCGAGATCCTTCAATCGAAGGGTGGGTTCGGCGAGGAAAGCCTTGATCTCGACTATCTCTTCATCCTGTGGACAGTAATTGGTACCCAACTTTGAGAAAAAGGGGACGACATGTCAGGGAGGCTGGTGGCAGTGCAAACAGCACGATCACGTGAGGTGATGAAAGCGCGTGCCGCGAGGGCATGTACGCGGGGGGATGTGCGATATCGTCCGCCTTCTCTGGCTCGCCGGTCTTAGTTGGCATATGTGAGAACGAGAGCTTTTACCCGTGCGGAGATTTGTCTCTGGGCGCTTCCTTGACGCCCAGCTGACTGGAAGGGCGGGATGATTTCGCGCAGCGACTGTACATGAGGGCTATTCCTCGTGGGAGTACGCGGATTACTCGGGCGCTTCGCTCAAATTGACGCACGCCGGCTGGCCTGACGTTGTGCCGTATCGCAGGCGCGCGACTGAGCGAAGATGCTGAGTGAACGGTCTAGATCTTCGCATTGGCCACCCGCGATTTTTTTCGGCATTGAGCGTCTAGATCCGAGCGCTTTCGGATGATAAATTCTGGCGGTTCCAAACCTTAACTATAATAGCATATGGACGACCTCTAGGTACATTTCAACTAACACCAAACCATACAGAGTTTCTACGAAAAATGAAGGCAGTCTATCTCGCCAGAGTTAGGCTCAGGAAGCTTCAGTCAAGTCCGGCTTGTCCTCTAGGCCCTCCCAAGGAGAAAATCGATACACCTCAGGCGGGGGGTACGTGAGTTCGAGATGAAGACCACGTTGCACTAATAGTTGCAATTCCGAACCGATGTCGAGCTCCATGGGCCGGTCAAAACACGTTACAACGCGCTTCAGGGTCCGTGACTTGATAAAGCGTAATAGTGCTTCGTCCGACAGGGAGCAGGGATAGTTTATCTCCAGCGCGAGGAGCCCCGGGCAACATGGGATGGGGAAGTCGGCAGATGGGATGAGAGACTCTAAAATCTCGTCGTCGAACACCTGACCTCCAACCGTAACGGAGTCGCTGATGTCGATTTCACGGAGGGTAGGTGGTAGCCCGCGAAGGAAATAAGCCAGGGATGGCTTGGAAAATAATTCAATGTTGACATCGAGGCTTTTGAGGCACGGGGCAGCGGCAAGCAAGGGAGCATAGGATTCCCTGGCAGCCATGTCCGGATCGAAGCTTCCGCGAAGTTTTAAATTCCGCAAACGTGGCAACGATACCCGGCTGAATAGGTGGCGAATGGTTGAGGAGCGGGTACGACACTTTATTTCCAGCGTGTGAAGAAAGGAAAGTTGGAGAATGTGCTCTCCGCCTGGGCTGCTTCGATCGAGACTATCATAAATGACAAGGCGGCAGGTGCGCAGCTGAGGGCACTGAGTGAATACCTCCAGGAACGTCGCACTTGGGTTCGCCTCGCAACCCCCTGCGACCCCGGTGATGGAAAGGTCCGTTAAGCGGTTCCAGCGAACCGGCAATTCCAGGGGGGTGAAACTGCTTCCCGCCCTGTAAACGGAGTGAATTGCAAAGGATGAAATTGCGGGGCCACGAAGGAATCCCAGTGAGTCCCATCGGAAAGTATCTCCTCCATATCCTTGGGCCGACGGGATGTTAACTGACTTGAGCATCGGCACATCCGCCTCGGTAAGGTGCACCATGGCTGCCAAACCTGAAGCTAAGGTGATGTGCTCCCAACGTGATGCGAACGGGAGCAGAGCCTGAATGACACAGTTTTGGCCCACTGAAGTCGGGCCGGTAGTAGAGTCGCATGTGCATTGTAAGGAGATGGACAGGGGGCAATGGCCGGATCGATTTAGCCACGCCGTGGTGGTCTCGCGTCTCTGCACTAGCTTCTCTTCAAATAGCGCCACATCGTTTGGGGGGCAGGAGGGCTCCACGACGTGAACCCTCGACCACAGGCGGGGTGTCGACAGGGATATGGCTCTCCAGGAGCTGCATATGCGCCCAAGGAGGACGGGTGCCTCCGCGGCACTCATAACGCAGTTCCGGTGCGATGGAAGGCAGGCGAAAAAGATTTCTTGGATGATATCGAATGGCAATCGTCGAGCTGGTGAAATGAGGGCCCTGTGGGCGTCCACATAGGCACTAAGCGCGGAGCGTTCGTCGGCCAGTTTATGGAGCGCCTCCTGCAAGTCGGCGATTTTATCGTCGAGAAGCTTCAGCCGAAGAGTGGGTTCGGCGAGAAAGATCTGAATCTCCGCAAACTCCTTGTCCTTCGGACAATAATTGGTTCCAAGCTTTGAGAGGAACGGAGAGCACATCGGTTTGTAGGGATTCCGATGGGTGCCGGTGGCGACATTTGTGTGGCTTGTATGCGGTGGACAGTTTGTCCTCCCGCTTTTGAATTAATGGGGTGACTTGGCGGCAGTGTGTCGAGATAACGGACCGGTCCGAGGCATTGGAGCAACCTTCATCAGTAGCAGGGCATCGAGTCGGGCGGCCTGTTGATGGCCGACCTGGTGGTTGCTGTAAAAGCGGACGATACACGGGGGTATGCTTATGTGTGGAAGCAGTGACCTCTGTGGCGCCACTGCAATCATGAGATCCTGGATGATAAAATGGGCAGCAAGTTGAGGTGAGAATCAAACATTGCCGTCGCCAGGTGTAGCTGCATATGCTATCATCCGATGCATTGGCTCGGAACGGAAAGTTTCACATCTGAGTTCGAAACCTAAAAATTCCTACACGCAGGGGTGAATGTCCGAAAGCAGCGCATGTAAATACACGCACAGTAATTTATACTAACGAGGCTGACACTGGCCGAGCGTCTGTTTCAAATTTTCGTCGCACAGTTCTTCCTCCGCGAGCGTTCTGAGCTGACGTCCGGGCGTCTGTTGGAGAGCAAGCACGCAACAACGGAACAAATAGCGGGGCATCCGACTCGTGTTACTGCGCGGACCCCCTATGGGCGTCAATTGAAAGAAGGAGATTTTTAAGCCTGGATGGGCGCCCAAGATATATCAGCTCGCGGGAAATCGAATCCTTATTGATATTGCGCATTGGTGTAGGGTCAGTGGACGAGACGTTCTCCAGAGCTTGGGCAGCTAGATCTCGGTGAATTGATACGGCCTTGCCTGATGCCAATCGCGGGAGGACGTCGTACGGTGTTTTTAAAGAGCCGCTCCGTAGAGACCGCGAGTGGCAGATCCATGATTCGGCGCCGATATCTGAACACGTATTTTTGGGACTCAAGCACGCGGTGGAGTTTACGTCCAGAACGAGGGTTCGATGGTCATTTCAACACGTCACGTATGCTGTAGTTTTAAGAGGAATAACGAGATAAATTTGTGTATGTCATGGCCAACCCCCGCGGAGTTGGACTCAGAGATATGCAGCGGGGTGAGTTAAGGAGTGGAGGGACCCGAGCTGGGAGAAGCCGCGGAGCATGCACTCATACATTTGCTATTGCCGTCAAAATCCGAGTCGAGAGCAGCCGGGCTGTAAGGGATACGTCGCCGTCTGCATCCGGACACACACGTGACTACTGGTTGAATGTTGGCGCTATCGCCGGGCGCTTGTTCCGTTTTAAGGTTTCTATTCATAAAGACGACAACGTAGAGTAGCTTTTTAAAACAAGGTAATTAAGTACAAGATCATTAGCAATACTAATTAGACAGGCAGTGAGTAGGTAGTTCTTTAGTTTTCTGGAATCCAATACCTCACCACTCAACTCAGCGTGAACCTATTCGGATTCTTGATGACTCTCGTGGGGTCCCATCACTCTTAACGACCGGGACCTCGCATTTTCGACTGGTATCTTCTACTTGGATTATTTTTCCGTTGACGGTGGGACTGATCACCCGACTGTTTATTGTTTCGTTTTTGTTGCGCAACATCTACAGACCTCTTCGGAGGCGGCTGTAATTATCACCCAAAAGCAAATGCACCGATAAATTTCAATGTGGCACAAAAAGAAGGAGGGGATGAAAGAAAATGGATGGCCTGGCCTTGAATCGAACAAGGAACTCTTGCTGAAAATTCCACGAGAAGATCTATATCAAGCAGGTGTGTTACTACCAGTTACGCCGCCACGCCATTTCCCCACTCTCCTGAGCTCAGAATCTATGCCCAACTTAAGCGCAAAATGAAGAACAAAACAAAATAAAAAAAGATGTCAGAGGAGTTCGGAGTTCAGAGTTGAGCGCGTCTTGCGGCGGAGGCCTGGACGGGTCCATCGAGATGCCGGTGGAGAGATCATCGAAAATCGCGCAGGTGGATTGTTCAGACGTGCTGCCACTGCCGGAATGGAGATACCATAATCAGGACTCTGAAGCAAGCTCCATTGGAGGCACAATATTCGCGAGAGGCGGCACGCACACCCAAAGTTTGAACCATGTAAAGATGCCGGTGCGCGCAGATCTCGGTGGTATGGACAACGCGGGTCCGTTCGCGGGTTCGTCGAAGCTCCCAGCGGAGGAGACCGTGCCGTTTATGCTTGCGGAGGCCCCGCTTGAGGGATTATAATTCCGCGCAGAGAGTCGGATTGGGCGCGAGTGGGTGTTTCGGTTTAGAAGTCCACAGCCAGCAGGCCAGGGCGAAGGCGCGCACGGAGATAGTACGGAGATGACAGTAGATAGAGGAAATCTGCGGACAGTTCGGGTTCGGCATTCCACTAGATGCGAGCTGCGATTGCGGAGATAGAATATAAATATAGCAAGCCCCAGGTTGCTGGAGGAGGTAAAGCGGGGTGAAGTGCAGAACTTGATTTGCTTGAATCCGAGTCTGTGTGTGCAGTGCTGTTTGATCGAGGCTCGGGCTCCGGTCGATGCGTACCTGGATAGCTATCACAGCTTGAGTCGGGTGCGTAGATGAGTGATGTCAGCACCGTGCAGGCCAGCGGAGGCGTGCAATTCGCGAGAGGCGTGCAATTTGAACCGTAATGTGCAGAGTGGTGTGCAGTGTCGTCAAGATCGAAGTGGGCTGGCAGATTTGGGAGCTCGATAACCACCAACCTGCCTGCCTGCTTCGGAGCTCGGTGCGAGAACCTAGATGGTCCAGATAACTGCGAGCCACGCGCAATTCGCCAGAGGCCCAGAAGTTGCATGAATCATCGTTTCATGAATCGTCGTTTCCAATATCTGTGCGGAAAGTTCGGTCTCCAAGTCAGTCCTAATCGGCGCAAGACGTAGGCACGAGTGTCGATAGTTATCGGGCGCCCACTCGAGCCAGATATGGATAGGCATCTGGCGCACGAGCTCGACAGGCA
The DNA here is from genome assembly GCA_029289555.1 of Mycena latifolia. Taxonomy (NCBI): domain Eukaryota; kingdom Fungi; phylum Basidiomycota; class Agaricomycetes; order Agaricales; family Mycenaceae; genus Mycena; species Mycena latifolia. Next base: position 47,414 of record JARJLE010000307.1, on the reverse strand, counting down.
CCGATAGTGCCGGTCCGGGTTCAAGTTTGTGCGCCGATGCCTGCACGGTTGCGCGGATAGATATCTGGATCTATATACAGCAGTCCTTCAGTGCGTTTCATTGCCAATTTGCCCTTGCAGGACCTCCGAGCTGTATGGAGGATACGTCGAGCGTCCGCGTCAAGCAGATTCAGATGCATTGCTCCAACGTGAGCCATGGGGATCCAGATTCCTGGTAGAGACGGCGCTCTAAAAAAACAGTTGACGCCGGTGGCCGCATACGCGTCCGCCGTCGATGACCTCACGGTGCGCACACGATCCGAATTCGCCGGCCGCACGACGCACCTTCTTTATCACCACGCATTTGCCCGTATTCGCGTCGAAAATACGCTGGAAAGACCAGAAAGAGAGACACGCGGGAGTCGGAGGAAAACGGAGTGGGCCGGTGACGCATCACCCGTCACACCCACCATCCCGAATTGATCCCGAACGTCCACCCCGAGCTTCAAGTTCGTGGCCTCCCCTCGCCCGCTTTTCGACGCGAATGCTGCTCATACAGGAGGTGCAGATGCAGCAGCACAAGCACAACGGAAACGCCGCCCGCCGCCCCGTGAAGGTCCCGCAAGGTGGTGTCCGACGCCGAGCACGATCGCGACGCACAGCACTAGTGCAGCGGCAAAGAATCCAAAGAGCAAGCGAGCGTACGTCCCCCTCGCTCCTCGTCGCGCTCTTCCTCCTCTTCCGGTTCCTCTGCCTCCGCTACAGAGCTACAACGACGGCGTCCCTACGCACATACCTGCTCTCGTCTGCGTCCCCGCCGTTCGACGCGTCTGTGGACGGGTTGGAGCGGCGGAGCTGCCCACGCCGAGGACATGGAGGAGGACGGCGGCGGAGACGACTTTCTGATCGGATTTGACTCGCGCAATTTCTTTTGAATTCGTTTGCCGCGCCGAAGCCGCGTGCTTGACCCTGCGCGCTCCTGCCCGGTGATAGCAGTATGCCTCGTCCCATCCCCGAGCCGCGTCGGTGCTTGCGGCTTTCGGGGACGCAGGGTCTTGCAGCGCCGCTGCTCCTTTTCGGGTGGTACTGCCGAGTAGTCGGTGCCGCGCAGGCCGCGCGCCTCCCTTCGCGCGCCGCCTCCGAGTCGTATCTGCCAGCCGGCGCCTTCACACAGGTGTCGATCGGGCAGACAGACGCGTCATCTGCACACCGTACGCTGAGGGCGGATGACGCACGCGCGGCCGCTGTCTCTGGCGGGCGACATCGCGCGCCTTCCTTGCCTTGAGGGCGGACGCCGCCGGTGCGCATAGGGCACACCGTTCCCTCAGAGCCTGCCGCGCGCCTTCCATCGGCGTGTGCTGTGCTCTGCGCTCTGTGGCCGATGTCGATTCCCCAGCCTGCGGGCGGCGGCCGATGTCCAGCGAGAATCGACGTGCGATGTTCGGCGAGAATCGGCGTGCGTACGTGCTGCATTTTGGTTAGCTTCGATTCAGCAAGCGCCTTTCCTGCCGCTGCGCGCGTTTGACGCGTTTCTTCCGGGTGGGTGTGTATTTTTTTCCTTTACCCCTCGTGTGCCTGCAATCCCAATCCTTATTCGATTCGTCTCCTATTTCTCGTTGTAGCTTTCATTTCCTGTCATTTCATTACTGTTAGCCCTTACCCTCGGGCGCTCAGGCTCGTTTCCCATTCGTTTTAAATTTACGTCCGTGTCGCGTTTCGGGCCTTGGCGGTGGGGTGTGTGGTCGACCTTCTGTAGAGGCCTTCTATACTTGATGTTTTCGACCCATAATGCGAGTCTCTTTTGCTTGATGGGAGTGTGCAGTTTGATCAATTGCGCCACCCAGTCTTGCGCCTCGAAAATCCAATAGGTATCTACCTGTGGGGACGGAAGGGTGTCGGCCTAGTGGTGTAACGGAAACACCCCTGCTGTACATACCGTGCATTGATAGCTTTTCACGGGAGTTCCTTGTTCGACTCAAGGCTAGGCCATGATACGGTTGATGTCTTTTTCTTTTCTCACGAAATCATTTAACCCGCCCTCACCTGTAGGCTGCGAACTTGGTCATTCCGTTGCAGAGCCGGGTTCTGAGTGCATGGGGAAGTCGAAGATGCAAGAGCAGTCAAAAGAAAAGCTGTGGAGCAGCGCGAGTATCCGGATGAAAGTTCAAACTGAAAAGGAATACAGTACATCACCACAGTATTCGAAACAATTATAATAAGAGTAGGAGCGCAGAGTCCAAGGAAGATTGAACCCCTCGGATAGAGCGAGGGGAAGGCGTCGAGAATCCGTGAAAGTCCCGCAGGTAGAAAGTTTTTGGTTAGATCTCAGATAAGTTGTAAGCTGGGGTAATTGAGATACGGACACGACTGCGAGCAGTGTGTGAGTGGACAACGATACCAGCTCGATAGGAATATGATGCGGTGCGTGGCGTACTTTCACGCACACCAGTCCGACTAGGGGTTCCTGGAAGTTAAGAAGCGTAAGATTGAGAGGTCCCGCGTGAGCCTAAATTATTAGAGTGGCGACGTCAGTCATTTCCTGGCAGGCACGTTTGATTTGGTAGGCGCAATTCAGGGCAGCTGAAGCATTCGAGTCTCGAGGCCAAAGGCAAAATCAACAAAAATCAAAGTCGAGATATCGATGCGTTTGTTGAATCTCCGAATCGTGCAGCCGAGGAAGGCTGCTGGTTGCCAAGTTGGCCAACGAAAATAACCGTTCCGCAACGGCGAGAGAAAAAATAGGAGACCTCTGTTGAACCGTCGCCGCAGAAAGCGAACAAAAGGAGTGGTGGAAGCAGGAATCAGGAGAGATCGGACATTCCCGAGTGTACATGCCATTCTTCCGAAGTTGAAGTTGAAATTAAGTCGGAGTCCAGCCCACCTTTGCGCAGTAAACTCCGGAGATATATTGAGTCGGAGGCAATAAAGTGAGCAATAATGAGGAGACAATTTGAATGTGGGAGGCAAAAATAAATAAAATAAAAGAGTATGACCTAGCCTGGAGTTGAATGAGGGTCTCCCGCTGAAAGAAAATCTCTCTACGACCATTATATACAGCAGGTGTGTTATCATTACACCACTAAGCCTTCACCACCCAGCCAACACTTGTCAAGGCTGGTTTTCGGCTCAGCTCCTGCTGAACGCTCTGACTTTGCTCTGACTAGCATTTCTCGGATCAGGGGATGGTTATGGTGAGTATGCATATTGGCTCAAAGTTTGTCGTGTTCAAGCAGTAGATGTAGATGTAACGAGTCAGGAACTGTCGCGAACGTCGGCTGACAAACTCGTGTAATCTTTCGACGACAAGACAGAAGCGTGCGTGTGTGGATGGAACGGTGACGTCTCCCGGGTGTCTCGAACAAGTTCAGGACTATAACTAGCTCCAGGTTAATTCATAGATGGCCGGGTAGAAAACAGATAGATCTATGGTGAGCCTGGAGGGAGTGGAACCCAGAGCCCGGGGGAAAGTGGGGAGCGGAAAATTCTGAATCAGGATCAACGACAGACAGTATGTTGGAGGGTTTGCAGAATCGCGAATAAATTAAAATTTTATTGCGAATGGGGAGAGGAATATTAGCATTGGGTGGGAGCAGCAATGATCCCGCACGTAGCTGCATTTACTTATACCGGCAAAGGCTTCGGGAACTAGTACAAGATAAGAAAGACGCGAGGTGCGAGTAGACGCAGTCCTGTGAGAAGCAAAGGGGTCCGATGAGGGTAAGTTCTTGTTATGTAATTTCATGTAATCATCCCTTCAAATGATGGTCCGTACGAGACGCGTTGTCTCAGAGCCTGAGCATTCAGAATTATATTAGGATGCACCCTTCAACATTCTGTCTCCTCAGAATTCCGAAAATTCAACGGAAAACGACGTACCTCTCTCCAAAGTATTCACCACGACTTCAAATGGTTTAAAAAAATGGGGAAACCAATGTGTAAGCGAGGCATACAGGTTCAGATAGTCTGGGAATTAAACAAATCAGAGGGACTGTAGACGAGCGCTCTGGTAGGGGGGGGGGGGGGGGGGGGGATGAGTATGTAAAATTATGTAACAAGGTTTTACCCTGATCGGACCCCCGCGCCTAATAAACTTCAGCACAGACGAGGTACAAGCGTCGTATGTGTTGAAGCATCTGTCTAGGGGAGAATTTTGGGGAGAAATTGAGAGTAGAAAGGATTCGACGCTGTGCAAGTCAATCCATCGGCACAAACTACAAATGCGTAGATGACGTCAGGAAAAAGTTTGGAGTGTGGGGGAGCGTGCAGAAACTTACCGGTGGGTCCTGTCCAGCCAATCCCCCCACACTGACCAAATATCGGGACCCTCGCGAGACTCGAGCCTGCCGATAACGCGAAGGGGAAAACCTGGCAAAGCATTTGACTTGTTAAGATGAGACAAAATGCGCGAGAGCTAGATCAGAATCAACTCAGTCTTCGCGCACAGAAATCAAATGATATATTCACCTAGATCAGAATCAACTAGGTACAAGTCAGCATAAGAAAGTAAGTAAGAATGAGAGTCGCTCACCTCAGTCTTCACACATAGAAATGGAACGAAGTCTGAGGAGAGACGACTCGAGACTACATAGTTTATATGGCTACGAGTGTCCATCGTTTAACCATAAAAGTACAAATGTGAAGAAAGCAAGATAGCACATAGCTGCATGTAATATACCTGCATGTACGCCCGCAATGTATCTTGTCCGGCCCGTCCGGATTGCAGTGCAACGACGGGGATCATCTGCCAATAGCACTTGAGTCGACGTGACGTTCAAGATTCCGATTCTGGTGTTTGGGATCGAGGAATCGACGATGAGATTCCCAGCCGCACTCTAAAGAATGCGTGAGATACTGTGTGGGGTGTTCATGGGATTCGACCGTTCCATCAATGCACCCGTTCCAACCTGTCGCAGTGTCTGAAATCTTACAGCTGCTGGACCAATCTCATTTCCTCGAATTGTCCAGGTGTTTTCGCCACATCATGGTCTTTCATAGTCCAATGCGGTCCGGTGCGACATCATTCATGCTGAGATATCTCGATATATGGGTGCAGAGTTTCAGAAGTTCCTAGAATGAGCACAAGAATACTTGGTCGTGGTCCACTTGTGCAACGGCCAGGTCTCAAACCGGTCTAGGCCGCACAGCTTTGTCGGGCTATACGTGCAGAAATATAGGCGCAGATAGAGCGCGGATGATTCGGGCGTCGGTGCAAGGTTTCAGCAGCAGGAAGAGGGATGCCAAATCAGAGAAATCGGCACAATTCGCTAATAGAGAACTTGCCTAGCTTGAAGCATCCGAGTCGTATCCTTCGAGACTCTGCCCAGATCTGTTGAGGAAATCTCGGTTGTAGTATCCCGGCGCGAGATGTAGGCACGATTCCCGATAGTTGTCGGATACTTGAGCCAGATATGGCTAGGCGCATGAGCTTGACAGCCAGCGACTCGTATACTGTGGGGCAGGGTTTGTACGCCGGCGCCTTCGCATTTGCGCGGATAGATATCCGGATCTGGATATAGCAAGTCCTTCCTAAGTCCTTCAGTGCGTTTCATTGCCAATTTTTGCCCTTGCAGGACCTCCGAGCTGTATGGAGGATACGTCGAGCGTCCGCGTCAAGTAGATGCATGGAACCAACGTAAGCCATGGGGATCCAGTCACGACTCCTGGCAGAGCCGGCGCTCTAAAAAAGGGATGATTCTAATGAGAAACCCGGTTTCCTGGGGTTTCCCGTTGTCTTATTCAGGAACCGGGTTTCCCCGGGAGCCCAGTGATACCGGCAACGATGCCGAGCGATTGCCGAGCCAAGCCGGAATACTCAAGTTTTCAACATAATACGATTATCAGCTCGAGAAGGCGGCACAGTGAGCCCTGCCGTGTTTTTATGTTTTTGTGGAGTACCACAAAATTTGATGCTCGTATCCATACAGTATGTTCGACCAGAACAATTGAATATTTATTCCTCCCTTAGAAATGGCAGTGGATGAAATTCAAGGAAGGAGACCCTGATGCCATTGTAGCTACATAAAGTGAGGATTAACCACTCTGCAGCAGGCACTCCGGGTTGATCCAGCTACCTGCTCATACTGTGTGACATTGCAACAATTTCTTGTATGATGATGTACCATCCCCGCCTCCCGATTGAACGTGTGGCAGATTTTTGAACCTAACAGATTGTGCGGGTGCTGGGAATCAGAGGGATTTAGTGAACCAGTATGATTGACATTTTCTTTGAGCTGTATCCTAGCAGTGGAAGCACAAAATTCATTTCGTACCCTAATTCAAACCCCGCGGGCGGCCTGATTGCCGTAGGAGGGTTTCTCGTTATTTAAACCTTTTCAAGGGCTTCTGCGAAATTGCCTAAACGGGAAGGGTTTCACCGGAAACCGGGCTTCTCATTAGAATAATCCCTAAAAAAGAACAGTTGACGCCGGTGGCCGCATACGCGTCGATGATTTCACGGTGCACACACGATCCGAATTCGCAGGCCGCACGGCGCACCTTCTTTTGTCACCACGCCCCACGCCGGTAGTCGCATCGAACATATGCTGGAAAGACCAGAAAGAGACTTTGAGAAATGAGGAAACGGAGTTAACCGGTGACGCATCACCCGTCACACCATCCCGATTGATCCGACGGACCGTCTGCAAAAGCAGCTACAGGTCGCCCCTACCTTCGAGTGGCTCCGAATTCGAAGCCTCGCCCGCCTTTCGACGCGATTTTCATGCAGAGCAGCAGTACAGGCATACAAGGAAACACTGCGAGTCCAAGCCGGAGCCTCGGACGACGACCAGAGCTTGCAATTGATCTCCGCCGAAAGCACACACCCGACTGTCGACGAGCAGCACTTGAGCAGCACTAGTGCGGCGGGTGCAGTTCGAGCGCAGAGTAATGCAAATCCAAAGAGCAAGCGCACGCATGTCCCTGCCTTCCGCTCCCCGCACTCTTCCTCCTCTTCCCTCTTCCGCTTCGCCCGCGCGCCGCCTCCGCTACAGAGCTACAACGACGCCCGCCCCGCAGGCACATACCTCCGGTCCTCCGCGCGTCTCCATCCTCGCCGTTTCATGCGGGGCGGGACGGAGGCTGGGCCTGCGTCTGACGGCGGGCGGGGCTGTCCACGCAGAGGACGCCCAAGAGGACGGTGGAGGCGACTTTCTGATCGGATTTGCGCGCGTTTTCTTTCGGATTCATTTGCCGCGCGCTTCGCGCTACCGCCCGGTGACAGCGATGTGCCTCGTCACGTCCTCGAGTCGCGTCGGTGCTCGGGGCCTCCGGGGACGCAGGGTTTGCAGTGGGCTGCTGCCCCCTTCGCGCGCCGTTGCCGGGTGGTGTGGTACGGTGTCGCGCAGGCGCATGCCGGACGCCCTCCTTGGCGCCCCCGCACAGATATTGAGCGGGCAGCGTGAACAGACGCGTCGTCTGCGCGCAGTGCGCTGAGGGCGGATGACGCACGCGCGGCCGCTGTCTTTGGCGGACACCTTCCTTAGCTTGAGGGCGGACGCCGCCGGTGCGCGCTGTCTCGGGGGCGACTTCCGCTCCGAGCTCAACGCGCGCCTTCCGAGTTCGGTGTTTGCTGTGCTCTACGTTCCGTCGTCGGTGTTGGTTCCCCGCCCTGGTGCCGCGGCGGATGTTCGGCGGGAATCGACGTGCGATGTTCGGCGACTGGACGTGTGTGCTGCCAGTGGATCTCCATTAAACTAATAACTCCAATTAAGCAATCCTTTCCTGCCGCCGTGCGTGTTTAACGCGTATCCTTTGCGTCTGGCGCGTCTTTATTCCTTCCCTTCTCGCGCGCGGCAATCCTTATTCTGTCCATCTTTTATGTCTCATTATATCTTTCATTTATTGTTTAGCTGCGCGCCGGCGATTCGTGCGCGTAACGACGAGCCAGCCCTTGCCCTCGGGCGTTCAGGCTGTTTTCCCATTCGTTCTAAATTTACGTGCGCATCGCGCTTCGGGCCTTGGTTGTGGGCGCTATGGGCGCGGATACGGGTGGCATCTGCAAAGGCCTGTCTGTACGTCATGTTTTCGTACCCATAATGCGAGACTCTTCTGGGAGACCATTGCTTGATAGGCCCGGTAGATGCCGCAAGCGGTGGCTGATCAATTGCACGGTTTCGCGCCTCGAAAGCCAGTAGGCATCTATCTATGGGGAAAGTGGGATAACGGCTTAGTGGTGTAATGGTAACACCTCCGCTCTACATGATGTTTCATTCCGAGTTTTCGCGGGAGTTCCTTGTTCGACTCAAGGCTAGGCCATAGTGGGTTTGACATATCTCTCTTTTTCTCACGAAATCACGGACCACGTTTAACCCGCCCTCACTGGCAGCTACCTGTTTTGAATTCATGCAATTTGCCGACTCGACTCGAACCCCTGGATTTACCCCGCGAACTCCAAGATAAACTTCATTAAAATTTAGCTTCAAGTTCAATGCTTCCCCCACTCTTTCTTTGTCTGGCGCATTTCTTTCCAGATCTCGTCGATGCAGAGGTTCTGCTTCCCTACCCGCAGGATTCACTGACGACATATCTAGGTTTTGGGGTACTCTGGCGGCAAGAACTACGCGAGGTCATAAATTAGATTAAGCTCAGAGCTCGATTCGCAACGCCGGCGAACGACTAGCAAATGAAAGCAAAAGAGGGGTGTCTAAAAGCAATCAATCTCGAGCTCACGAACGGAGGATTCGACGTACGAAATAACATGTCGCCACGGTCACCAGGGAGCTCGAATCGGCTTATCCTCTAGGCCCTCCCAAGGCGAAAAACTGGCCACATGCGGAGAGTATGTCAGCTCGAGCTGGAGCCCGCTCTGCACCGATGACTCCAATTCCGAACGGATGTCGAGCGCCATGGCGCGCTGGAAGGTTATTGCCACGCGCTGCAACGTCCGCGCGGTTATAAAGCGTAACAGGGTTGCATCGGAAACGGAGCTGGGGTATGTGACGTTCATGACCTGAAGACCTGGACAGGGAACGGGAAAGCCGGGAGATGGAATGAGTGACTTGAAAATTTCGTCATCCAAAGTCGAGGAATCGCCGATTACGATTCCGCCTTTGCGAAAGCTCCTGATTTCAAGGTAGCAAAGGGTTGGCGGTAGGATGCGAAGGAAATCAGCGAGGGAGGTCCTGGAGGACAACTCCCTAATCATAAGGGTGAGACTTTCGAGGTGTGGGGCTGCGGTCAGCAAGGGGCTATAGGATACATTTTCCGAGAGCTGCTCGAAAGCTGTCTCAAGGGTGAGATCCCGCAATTGTGGAAGCGACAGTTGGTCGAACAATTGAGATATGATGGATGAAAAGGTGCCCCGACACCGTAATTCCAGTGAATGAAGAAAAGGGAGCTCGACGAAGAGCCCTGCAGCTCCGCTGCCAGTGCCGGGGGCGTCACGAACTGCCAGTCGGCAAGTCCGCAGCTGGGGGCACAAGGAGAAACCCTGCAGAGCCGCCACATTTGTTTCCCCCCGTAGTATCTGGACGACTGAGAGGTCTGTTAAACAGTTCCAACGAAGGGGTAATTCTGAGGGGACGAGACTCCTTGCACGGATGTTCACAGAGCAAATTCTGGGTGCTCGTAGAAGTCCCAATGAGCTCCATCGAAAAGTCTGCTGTACAACGTTGAGCTCAACCGACTTGAGCATAGGCACGTCTGCCTCGGTCAAGTCCGACATGGTCGCCAAAAATTTAGGGTGGATGATGAAAGTGATGTGCTCCCAGCGTGATGAGAATGGAAAGAGGGCCCGAAGAATTTGGGCAGAGGATCCGGTGAGGCTGAGCATGGTGGAGCTGTAAAACGGGCAATGGAGGGATATAGACAGGGGGCACTGGCCGGAGCGACCGAGCCATGTCTTGGTGATCTCGAGTCGCTGTGCCAGCTTTTCCTTGAACAATGCATGGGTGTGCTGAGGTTCGAAAGTGGGCTCCACAACATGAACCCTCGACCACAAGCGGGGTGTCGAGAGGGATATGGATCTCCAGGAGCTGCATACGCGGCCTAAGAGGACGGGCGCCTCCACTGCGCTCATAGCGCAGTTACGGTGCGTTGGAAGGCAGGCAACGAAGATTTCTTGGAGGATGTCGAGCGGCAAACGTCGAGCTGGTGAAATGAGCGCTTTATGGGCGTCCACGTAGGTGCTGAGCCTGGCGCGTTCGTCTGCCAGGGTGTCGAGCATCTTCTGCAAGTCGGCCATTCTATGGTCAAGTTCCTCCAATCGAAGGGTGGGTTCGGCAAGAAGTGTTTTGATCTTTGCTATCTCGTCATCACAGGGACAGTAATTGGTCCCCAGCTTTGAGGTGAATGCAGACGACATGGTGGTGAGAAGAGAGAGCTTACCTGAGGCAGTGCACTGTGGAAACACGGTCACGTGAATTGATGACGTTTTCAGCGCGCCCCTGAAGTAGATAAACAAGCACGACGGCTCGACAACTAATATTACAAAGAAGCCCTAAACTGAATTTTGATTGAATTGGCGAGGGCACGACAAATCTGAAGGAAGCGGCAGAAAAAGGTGGCCCGCTGCCTTAACCTACATTTGCCCGGATTGCATGGACCGTACATAATGAGATATAAGATATAAGGTTACGTCGCACCAAGGATGTGTTCTAATAACATCTTCACGGAATATGAGATGGAAGCGAGGACTTGTTACAACCTATGTAAGTAGCAAAGTACATTCTTTACGGCCGATGTACTGTAGCTTCACCCGGCATGTTTTGAAACGGGACCGCCCCGGATCAATGTTATCCTGAGGCTTACTAGTAGCCCAAAGCGTAGATTGAGAGAGCTCGATTCAACGCCGAGAGCTTTATACACTTTCGAGTGGAGCTGCATTAATATTGGATGAGCCCCAGCGCAAAGAGGTGTGCCAAAAAATTAAGTACTGCCCGCACGACATCGTCCGAGCCGTGATAGATGCGGTCATATTGAGTATACATGTAGTGCGTTAACACAGTGAAGGAAATAATAGCATGACCCATGAAGCATGAAAATGAACTGACAAGGCCCTGATGTTCGACATAAGCGCCAATTTCGAACTGTCGAGCGTGGATTCCATCGTACCTTCATAAAGTATAATATTATCTCCCATCATTTCGCGCAAATAGTCAGGAAGGTCGTCTGGACCTCTCCCGCATCCGCCAGGCCACTCTAAGGGGAAACACTGAACACCAGATATGTGAGCTCGAGCCGGAGCCCCAGCAATGGCTAGAGCTCTGGACGGACGTCGCGCTCCATTTGCCGGTTGAAGTGGATTTCGACACGCTTCAATGTTCGCGATTTAATGAAGCGCACGAGTACTTCATCGGAAACGTCGCAGAAGGATTTTATTTCCAGGGCCTGGAGGGGGTGGGAAAGTGGAGAGGCGGAATGAGTATTATCTGCGACTGCCTTCCCGGCCACACTAGGTAGTCGGCCACTTCCTTAATAGAAGGTCTTGCGTCGCAGAATCCTGAGTTTTCGTGCTTGAGGGATCGAATAGGACCTATGAGCATTCAGTATGTCAAATTTGGAGGCACGGAAGTTCGGCGATCAAAAAACTGTGGGAGGTTTTCAATCAAAATACCGGCGTGTCACCATCATTTCTTCGCCTTCGCACTTGTTTTTCGCATGTTTCTCCACCAATTCCTCGCCAATTCGCAAGTTTGGGGGCTCGTTTTGATCCCTATGTTCGCCCGGATGACGATGGGCTATTTTATGCACGACAAATTCTCTCTATTATATCTATAACCCTCCAAGAAGACCACCAGCCGACCCCAGGTGGCACAATCTCCCCACCAGTATAGCGAGCGATCCGTACATTTTACGGACATAGAACTTGGTTATTGTATTGAGATCCGTCACCCGTAGATCCTCCCATTACCACAAATCTTTAACTGCCCCACGTCCAGGGCACCGCCGGCTTCTACCGAACACTGCCAAATTTCAGTAGGGCATAAAGATGGATTTTTTTGGACGGGTTACGGGTATGTGGGACACATCTGCTGCGATTAGATATGTTCATATACATCCTATAGAGTCATCTAGGCTATAATTCAAGGTGTCCGTGCGGTCTGTGTTTTGTACGGCAAGCTATTCAGTCGACAGCGTCATTTCAGCCACCTCCGAAGCCGGCAAAAGGAAATAATTATGGTCCCCATATTTCTCAGGTGTACAGTTAGTCTTTACAGAATAGTGTACTTATACCCCCTTAACTATTTGGTATGCATTGGGGTGACTAGTATGTCCGCCAACTAACAATTTAAGGGGGTGGCCGACACCCGACTAGCCTGTTTCTGGCTATTTTTGGGTACCGCCGCAAAAAAAATTCCGCAAGCCATGAAATCATCATCTAAATTCTGGGGGGAAATGTGAACATACTCCGAGGATGCATACCATCGTCCCAGGGCCCACAGACATGTATCCGCTTCACACTATGTACGGACCCGAGACCAAAAGTGCCAAGGTGGCCGAGTACACAGTCTCAGATAATAGTTCCAACAGTGTCGAGAAATTACCCAGTCGTACTAATCTTCGCACTCTCTGGCGAACTGAATTTCGCGGAGAGTAGGCGGTAGCCCGCGGAGGAAGTCGGCCAGGGACGGCTTTGAAAACAGTTCGGTGTTGATACTGATGGTTTCGATGCACGGTGCGGTGGTGCATTTGGAGGTCGAAGTTGCAAGAGCAGTCACCAAATTAACGCGCGCAGAGCCATCAGGATGTAAGTTCAAATTGAGGGAAATTCAATAAAGCTCCGGAGTATTCGCAACTCGGAGAGCACGAGCGAAGATTCTGAGGAAAGTTGCAATCTGGGGAAAATGACATACGGATACGACTCCAAGCGGCGTGTGAGTGGAGGTGCAAAATTCGCGAGAGGCGTACAATCCGAGCTCCCACGAAATAAAATTCAACAAAGAAAAAATAGGATGCAACAAAGTATACACGCAGGTCCACAATTGGCTCATCTCAGTAAATGTGGACCCATTGACAATGTTCTCTATTGAAAGGTCTGTGAAGAACAGCAAACCAAGGAACCGGAATCCCCTGGTTCAAAAACTGTATGTTCAAGTTTTCAAATGAGGAATTTATCACGGGTACCGTTATCAACATGCGATAATATATCGTTGTCATTAGACCTCGAACTTCAGCGAGCTTGAAGGGAATTCGGCGCATCTACTAGGCCCAACCAAGGGGAAAAACGATAGGCAAGAGGTAGACGGCATGTGAGCTCGAGATGAAGCCCACTTTGCACCATTGGCTGCAGTTCCGGACCGATGTGCTGCATGTCCGGGTGAACTTTATGACGAGGTGCTGCAGTGTCCGCGATTTGATAAAGCGCAAGAGTGCATCATCGGAAACGGAGCAGGGATACATTATTTTCAGCACCTGAAGCGCTGGACAAGGACCCGGGTTGAGCAACTCGTGGGAGGGGATGAGAGTCAAAAATCTCAACATCCAAAGTTGCGTCACCGGAGAGTGGGAGGTTTCGATAGTACTGGTTTATTTCGAGTTGGCGGAGGGTCGTAGACTGCGAAGGAACTCGGCGAGAGACGTTTTGGAGGTGAGCTGACTAATGGTGAAGTCGAGACTCTCAAGACGCGGTGCGCTGGCAGGCCAGGTATATGATTGTGCGTCTTGGTCAGGCATGAAAGTACAGGAAAGTTTCAGAATCCGCAATTGTGGAAACAAGAGCTGGCTGAATAGCTGTCGAAAAGCTGCCGAAATGGTGCTACGACACTGGAGGTCCAGTGTATGAAGAAAAGGAAGTTGAACAACAGATTCGCCGAGTCCACGGCTGCTGGTATTGATGGTGCTGCTCAGGACGAGCTGGCAAGTTCGCAGCTGAGGGCAATGGAAGAATATTTGAAGGGACATCCCGCTGGTTAGAGAACAACTGATTGAAAGGTCTGTTAGACCATTCCACAGAAGTGGTAATTCTAGGGGAGTGTAATATCTTCCTTGAATGTGAAAGGAAGAAATCGCGGGGCTGTGAAGGAATCGTAACGAATTCCACTGTATGGTATCATCCGACTGGTAGGTTTCGCTGATGCTGACCGACTTGAGCATTGGCACGTCCGCCTCGGTAAGATGCGACATGGTCGCGAGTGCGGAAAAAGGGGTCATGAAGGTGACTTGTTGCCAACGGGATGCAAATGGCAGCAGGACCCGGATGAGTTCGTTGATTGAAAAGCTGTTGTCGCGCGACACAGCCTGTAGCGAGATGGATAGGGCTCGCTCGCCCGATCGAGCGAGCCACATTTTGGCAGTATCAAGCCGCTGCGCAAGCTTCTCCTCGAGTAGGGGGTGTTTGGAGCGAAAAGGAGGCTCCGCAATGTGAAGGCTCGACCACAGGTGCGGTGTTGAGAGGGAAATGATTCGCCAAGAGCTGCATATGCGGCCTAAGAGGACGGGCGCCTCTACCGCGCTCATTACACAGTTGCGGTGCGTTGGAAGGCAGCCAACAAAGATTTCTCGGATTATGTCGATCGGCAGGCGTCGCACTGGGGAATGAGCGCCTTGTAGCCGTCCACGTAGGCACTGATTCTGGCGTGTTCGTCCACCAGTTTGTCGAGGGCCTTCTGCAAGTCGGCGATTCTATGGTCAAGATCCGCCAATCGAAGGGTGGGTTCGATGAGGAGAGCTTTTATTTCAGCTATCTCCTCGTCGCGGGGACAATAGTTCGTCCCCAGCTTTGAAGTGAAGGGAGGTGACATGGTGACTCTGAGTGAAGCAGTGCAGCTGTTCCGAATACCGAACAAAATCAAATCAAAAATGATCATCAATTCCCCGCGCCGACGGACACCGCGCACGTCGTCAATGAGGTCGAAACATCCACAAGATACTTACAAATCGTGGGGAAATCACTCTCTCAGTGAATGGAGAGTCCTGTGATAGCAGTATTAGTAGCTGCTGCATTGCGAGAAAAACTGAGGAAGACAGTGAAAATTAACCCTGGGAAACAACGCCATCCGTAATTACTTACCGTGTGGTAGTCTGACAAGCAGGCGACAGAAATATGTCGAGCGACAAGCATTAAACCGCGAAATGAGTGCCTCGTGGCCGCCATGAATCTAGCGCGTTCCAAGCGCGTTCGTCTAGCAGTATGTCGAGCGCTTTCTGTAAGTCGATGATTTCACCCTAGCTATTTCAATTGGACGTCGGGGCTGGTAAGAAGGTCTTGGATCTGCGATGCCTGGTTGGTTCTTGCTTGGAGGTGAAGATGTCTCTCCATTGATGGTGTCCCACGTTAAGCTATCGGCGCGCGTGTGGCCCACTGGCACGGTGTAAACCTGCGAAGGTCAACCAGTGCAAAACTTGAGTCGCATGAAGTGTAGTAGAAGGCGAGCGCACACACCGGATAAAGCGAAATATTGACCTAGGTCAATATGTTAACTGAAACTAGATAAATTGGTAGCCAAATCAAACTTGATATATAGAAAGCTGTTCTTTTCTTTTGATACAAATTTGACACAGAATTAGCCTCAATGGGCCACTCTTTCACAAGCTATGTCTTTGTTCACTATCTGTGAGTTGAGAAAGGATTGCTGAAAGACAAACTTTCAGTAGCCCGTTTCCAGGCAGAAGAAAGAAGGACTTTTGGTGTAACAATCAAAATTTCCTTTGTTCTAACAAAGAGAATTTGGATTGTTATGACGAGAGTCCTTCTTTCAATATACCTGAAAGCATCACTGAATGAATTTCTTTGGGCATGGCTTTCTTCACTCACGGAAAGAGAACAAAGCCGTGGCTTGTGAAAGAGCGGCTGATTGACGCTAATTCCGTGTCAAATTTGTATCAAAATAAAAGAACAGCTTTCTATCAAGTCTGATTTGGCTACCAATTTATCTAGTTTCAGTTAACATATTGACCTAGGTCAATATTTTGCTTTATCTGGTGTGGCAGGTGCAGAGCCTGAGATTTCCCCGAACGAGGCATTCAACCAAACACGTGTCCGTGGATTGATATTCAAAATCAAGTATTGATTTCGGAAATCGAGCATCCATCATTGGACCGCCGCTCGCCGCCGCTCTAAATAATCGTCCCTGGTCAATGGCTACCAAGTACGACGACACTTTCCTCCTCAGTACTGTCAAGAATGCCTACTCGGCACTTGCGTTGACGGGAGCTACCCCACAGTGTTAGTAATCCTTCCTCGAGGCTCTGGTGTGTTTTCGCTGAGCCGTTAATCCGTTCCACCAGACGCCGCTACAGTAGCACAAGCATTTGGATACACCGTTGAGCAGCTTGAATCTATTCCTTTCGAGTCCCACATGGGGCTTGGATGCGGGAATCCTACCGTCACCGCGACATTGAAACCCGTACGCCGCCCAACCATTTTCAGCGCTCGATGTCTCACACTGACGTCCCTAGGGAGAAACCGTCCTGGATCTCGGATCCGGTGGCGGAATCGATATATTCCTTGCTGCCTCCAAGATTGGAACGAGTGGTATGGCGATTGGGCTCGATATGTCCCCTGTGAGTCTCCTCACGGTGAGCGGCTTGGTCCACCCTGAACGCCTCCGCAGGACATGATTCAGAGAGCACGAAATAATGCAATGAAGCGCGGCTACTCCCCTCCCAACGTCTGCTTCATCGAGTGCTCTCTTACTGACACTCTCCCAATCAAGTCGAACTCCATCGACTGTGTCCTATCGAATTGTGTGATAAACCTGCTTCCGCAGTCCGGCAAGACCCACATATTCAACGAGATCTACCGAGTGTTAAAGCCCGGTGGTCGCCTCGTTCTCGATGATGTGCGTGCTCTCAACGTGGATCTCTCTCCGATCCCCAGCTGAAATGCGGCAGATCCTCGCGAAAGACCTAATCCCTGCCCATATCCGGGACGACATGAAGCAATATGTGAGCTGCATCGGCGGAGCGATCTCTGTTCCTGAATACGATGGTCTTCTGAAAATGGCGGGGTTCAATGGTACACATCCCTCTTCAATTTCTTGTGAACTCCAACAAAATCCGATCTAACCATCTTCAGCCTCCCTTTTCGTCGATAGTCGTGCGGACCTCAACATATACCTAACGGCGGCGGCGCTGGAGTCCAAAACTCTGTCTTGCTGCAATGCGGCTTCGATAACCCCCGCAACATCCGCCGCAGATACAGGAGATCTGGATCTCAACCAATGGGCTGGTATGTCCAATTCTGCCAATTTGCATTGTTCATAAACTTGAGCTGTATAAGCATCATACCAGATCTACGCGCGCAAGCCGCCTCAAGCGGGGATGGATATCTGCGACACGCCCCTGGAACGGTGGTGGGACGCTTTCCCTGCCATGCGCGCTACGGATATAGTGCGAATCGCCCCCACCGAGCTCGCCGAGAGGCTGCACAATGCCTCTAACATCGCGGTAATAGATGTGCGTAGCGATGATCACGCCGTGCGTCCCTCCATCTTTCCCGCTCGGTCCTTTTCACTTATCGCGCACATACTAAAGGGCGGGCACATCGAAGGGAGCCAAAAGCGCCCTGCTCAAACATTTCACACCCAGCTAGCGGCCTTCCACTCGCAGTTTGCCGATGCAGACCTTATCGTGTTTTACTGTGGCGGGAGTCATGAGCATGCGCTGCGCTGCGCGGGATGGTACGCGCCTGTGTTTCTGCTAGGTTTACCCCAGGGCTAATTTGACTTAGGTATCAAGAATTCCTCGATGCTAGCTCTATTCGTGGGCTAAGCGTTTGCGTATTGGACGAGGGCCTCTGACGCTGGCTAATTGCGCAGGCGGATTTGAATGAGGGATGTACACACCCCACCGAGAGGTTTCGCAGTTAGCACGATAGCGTATGTAGCTTCGAAGCAGTATTTAATTTGAGTCGGGGCAGGTGAAGGCACTTGGATCTTGAGGTTAGGCTGAGAGACTTACATGTAAAGCTCAGCGAGCAGATGAAGGTAAGAGCTCAACAGCCAGGCCCCGCGGCAACCATAGATCTCCGGAGCTTGATACCGATTCGATAGGAATTGCGGGCTCTTACGCCGACTGTGTTCGCGTGGATCCGTATGGGGGTTCATTGCTTCTGCGGGTTCGTCGAAGTTGAGATGCATGGGATTTAGAGTTCCCGCTTGAGCCTAATTTAGCGGGCTCGGGAAAAAGAAATTAATTTGAGTCGGCCCAGTTCAAGTCTGAGGTTCAGGTGAGGCTTTGAAGCTTCGCGAACAAATGAGGTTGAGAAGTCAACCTCAGCTAGGCCCACGGAAAGCGTAGCTCTCGGCGTTTGTGCAGATCTGTTTGCGAGTCCCTCGAAGTTACCGGTATAAGAGTTAGATTTAGTGCAGCTCCGATTGGAGGGGGCGCAGGTAGTTTGAGGCTAAGAAGTTGGAGTATTTGGAGCTTCAGGTTCAGAACGTAACCAGGCAGCAAGCGAGCCCCGCGAAAACCGTGCAATCCGTAGCTGCGGACGCTCCATGCGAGACTCCATAGGCAAGAAAAGGCATTCTAGATGCGCCAGAGAACCAGGGAAGAACCCAACACGCGCGAAATTCGCCAGGGGTTTGAGGGTGAGGGTTTCGCGAAGGTTTGAGGAAGGGGGATGTC
This sequence comes from Mycena latifolia, assembly GCA_029289555.1. NCBI lineage: Eukaryota > Fungi > Basidiomycota > Agaricomycetes > Agaricales > Mycenaceae > Mycena > Mycena latifolia. Next base: position 28,928 of record JARJLE010000307.1, on the reverse strand, counting down.
GCGGAGGTTGAGGGTAGGGTTTCGTGAAGCTTCGCGGAGGTTTGAGGATGGAGGTCTCGCCGGGGTTGAGGGTGGGGGTTTCGCGGAGGCTTGAGGGATGGCGGTTTCGCGGCGCAACTTGAAGTCGAATTCACCAGGGACACGGAAGCACTTGGATCGTGTACTCCCCAGGAACAGCCCTAAAATTTTGCGGTGTGGATCGAAGTGTGTCGAGGTCGCAGGGCTCCGGAGCACGTTCGCGCGGATCGGATCTGTTTGCGGGCTGCGCGGTAACTAACTTAACTTGCAGCTGCAGGGGCATCGAAGTTGCGCCCGGCCCAGAGAAAGAAGCAGAGAATCTAGATCTACTGATGCGTCCACCCAGATCAGCGGCGAGCACACTCACGATTACGCAGGGCCCGGCGACGGGGATTCGGGTGGAGGCGAGGAATGGGGGGAGCCGGGTCAGAGCAGAGGAGCAAAGTGAAATATCAAAGACGGTGGAAGGCGCAGCGTATGCGCTGCGAATCATTCGAGGCTCGAGTCTCGAGGCCAAAGTTAAACTCAAAGTCGAGAGCTCGCCAGGGCCCGGGGAATGTTTCTTCAGACCTTCCGAGTCGCGCATCCGAGCAAGGCTGTAGTTTATCAACGTAGTGGCATTGGCGAGAAAAGGAAGTTTGAGCTCTCGTTGAACTGTTGTCACAGACAGCGAAGAACAAAAGGGTGGTGGAAGGCTGGAAGCAGAACGCAAAGAGGTCGGGGATTGGCGGTGCACGTGCCGTTCTTCACAAGTTCAAGTTCTTCCGAACAATAATTGAAGTTGAAATTCAGGTTCCATTCCAATGTGTCTCTGCTCGGTAAATTCTGGAGGTGAGTGTAAAAATGGCGTAAGAAGATTTGAATGTGGAAGGGCAAATGAAATAAAAAAGCGAAAACTCGTTGTATATAGGCTGCCCGACCTTGAGTTCAACAAGAGAATACTGCTAACCATTTACAGTCCAAACATATATCAAGCAGGTGTGTTACCTCTACACCACCAGGCCAGTGCTCTTCAAAACTCGTTCTGGGATTGGCTGAATGCTTAGACTGCCCTAAATCTAAATCTGATCAGGGGACAGACGGTCGGGACCAGTATGTATGCATATTGGCTCTTAGTTTTATTTATTGAGTAGGTCGTATTGAAGCAGTGGCCGATTCGATTCGATTCAGCAAGTCGATATGGACAAGCAACTGTCGCGGAGGTCGGCGCAACGTGACTCGTGAAATGGGGAGAGTAGATATGTTTAGTACTAGTAGGATTTAGGACGCGAGTGACGGCGAGATATGCAACGTGCGGAACGGTGGGGATGGAACGAACGGAACGCATGCAAGCTTGATAACATTGAATTCAATTCATAGATACCACAGCTAGGTGCAGGAGAGATACATTGTATACGGTGAGCTTGGAGGGGAGTGGGGGCTGAGCGTCATTCACGTTCAAGGACAAGATGTTGGAGTGGGAATACAATTTATCGCGAGGGGGGCGCTGCAGATACCAGGTGAGAGTGGAGAATAGCGGAAATCGCGCAGCTGGTATAACAGAAGGCCGCTTGAGATACCAAATTTGACGTGCGAGAAATTAGAGTGAGATACTTACGCACTATTTATATATGTCAGTGAAGGCGCGATATCCGTGAGAGGCGCACAGGCGATGTTGGAGTGAAGACCAGTGCTACGCAGTGGTGCGCGTGTGCGGCATACGACGCCGGTAGTCGAGCCGAGCCGCGTGGAAGTCGGGGTTCAACAGGGCCCTCGACGGGTTCCTCAAGTCCCCGCAGAACCGCAGTACGAGGGCAGGGCCCTTTCCGATAGGTACCCGGCACCGAGCTGTGTACGAGATTTCGGATTCGGGAGTTCGAGATCCCGTTGGGAAGAGCGCAGCAAAAATCGCGCAGGGCCACCATGACGGATTCAGCTGTCGCCTTGCGAATCCAGATACGCACCATACATCTATGACTATACCGCTTATCGAGCCCCAGCGTGGATGGAGGCGCGCAATCCGCAAGAGGCGAGGCGCTCGGAAATTGAACCGTTACCGTGCGGGCGTGGCTCCTATCGACGCGTAGTTGCCGCGGATCTGTCCTGTCGCATCTGCGCAAAACCTGAGCTCGGAACGGAATCGCCCGCAGGGTTCGCGCGGATCTGGCTGCCTGTCCACTGGAATTGGATACATGTTCACTGGCATCCGACGCATGCCATTCGCTTGCATTAGAAGTATCTTTGAGATTTCGGGTGTATTGCGCGTATGAATTTGTCCAGAACGGTAATATTAGTTGGTTCAATTCCGACTCGGGGTCTGAGTGAGAATCGCGCACGTCTGTGTCTTCATTCTTCACTTAGACCTGAGGAGGGTACGAGAATCAAGAACGTAAACGCTACATATGCACGTGGAGGCGTGCGATTCGCGAGAGGTGCGCAATCTTCATCTAAGACCCGCGAGTGAACAACGTCTCGGGTTGAATCGGCCCCGAGATTTGGATTTGGATTTGGGAGCGCGAGATACAGAGTGGAGAGAATAGGACACCGGAAAAGCCGTGCAGGTCACGGCAGATTGATTAAAAGACGCCTGCACGGGCCGGATATCAGTACCGGGGGAGGAATCCGAATACGAGCACCAGTGGAGGCGCGCATTAATCGCGAGAGGGGCCGCACGGTTTTATTTGAACGCAGATCTCGGCGGTACGAACGGCGGTCGAGCGCTTCGCGCGGATCCGTCTGCAGGCCTACTTGAGTGTATCGAGGGTTCGTCGAAGTCGGAGGAGTTCATTCGCTCTTGCTAGGGTATAGTATAATACATATTGATTTAGAGCTCGAGAATGGTTAATTTTGGAGGTCGAGAACGGGTGAGTGGAGAACAGAACTCGGAAAAGAAACGCCAGACTTGAGCCAGACAGCGAAAGGCGCGCAGGAGGGCGAGATCTTCGGGAACCGGTGCGAGGTGCGAGGGTTCAGGTGCAGCAAGAGATGGCAGAGAAGCAAGGGCGCTGAGATCCAGATGGAGACATGCAATACTATCCGCCGGAGGGACAAAACTTGCCTCGCCTTGCACTTGCCTGAATCGTATCCTGCGATTCTACCGGCTTGTACCATGATCTTCAAAACCTCGGTGTCGACTATGATACCGGTCGATACGTATCCGGGGCCTGCTGAGATGTCAGGCTATCCCTTGCTAAGACACGATAGGCATACTACAGGATAGATATCGCGGGTCGGGTTTGTACGCCGGTGCGTTCAGGCGGGTTGACGTGCACCGCTATCTTCGAGATGGGTTGATGGATACTACGATCCGTAGAGCGGGTTCCTGGGCCGAGCAAAGTCGAAGGGTTTTCACTGCTAAGCCCCGCGGTAACCGTAGGTCTCGAGTCCAGGCGCCAGCATGCAGATGTGGATTCGCGCGGATCCGTTTGCGAGTTCCCTTGCATCGCTGGGTTCCTCGATGCAGGGCCCGATATCTGGAGTCTGGACGACAACTAAGGCTGCAGCTTGCCAAGTTGGCCAACGCAGATCACCACTGCAACAGTGGGAATGAAGTTGGAATCCTCCATTGAACCGTCGTCACAGATGGCGAAGAAAAAAATGAGTCGTGGCCCGACTCGTGGCGTGGAAGCAGGACGCAAGTGAAACCGGCGTTTGCCGGGTGCACGTGCCTCTTCTGAAGTTGTAGTTGAATTTCGGTCCGAGCCCACTGCGTCGTTCCGCAGTAAACGGGATGGATTGATTGGCAGGTGGGGTGGGAAAATGCAATGAAATAAAAATTAAATTAAAAATATAAGGCAAAATAGTATGGGCTGGCCTTGAATCGAACAAAGAATCTCCCGTGGAAACTTTCATAACAAATTAATAAAAGCAGGTATGTTACCATTACACCACCAGACCACTCTTTGGCTGTCCACAACACTGAATACATTTAAATTTCTTTTGGCATGAACTCAAAAACGAGACCCACGCTGCCATAGCCTGACTTTGAATCGAACAAGGAACCTTGCGCCGAAAATCTCACGAGGAAATCAAGTAAATCAGGCGTGCTACCATTCTACCGCCAGACCATTTCCATACTCCGCCGCTGAGAATACAACAAATATCTGTGCACGGGAGACCAAAAAGACTGACAAAATGCCTGAGGGCTTGGCCTTGAATCGAACAAGGAGCTCCTACTGAACCAGCCGGGGTATTATGGGAATGAAAGCAGGTGTGTTACCACTACACCACCAAGCCTGTTCCTCATCCTCCCCAGCTAGGAATCTACCGACGAATCCTACTGCGAAAGAAGAACGAAATAAATAAAACAGATGTGAAAAGAAAAGTAATGGCCTAACTTTGAATCGAACAAGGAATCTCCTGCAGAGGACTTTCTGGTAAACATGTAAGTAAAACAGGGGTGTTACCACTACCCCACCAGGCCTGTTCCATATTTCCCCCAGCGAGCAATCTAGTGACGAATCCCATTGCGGAAGAAGAACGAAATAAAAAGCAGATATGAAAAGAAAAGACAAGGGACGGCTCGACCTTGAATTGAACAAGGAGCTCCTACTGAGAGAACTTTCATATCTATCTACATAAGGCAGGTTTGTTACCATTACACCACCAAGCCTATTGGTACCCACTGTTCACTGGCAAATACAGTGCTGAGCCCAATGAAGGAAACCACAAAAAGGAAACAGTAAATGCAAATGGCCTGGCCTTGAGTCGAACAAGGAATCTCCTGCCAAGAACGATATCTCCTTACCCATGTGAAACAGGTGTGTTACCATTACACCACCAGGCTGCTTTTTTCAACTACCTACAAGTGACTACAGAGATGAGTTTCAGCCGAACGAAGGTCAAAAAAAGAAGAAAATAACCTAGCCTTGAGTCGAACAAGGAATCTCCTGCTGAATCTCAATGAGCCCATGCAAAGTAGAGCAGGTGTGCTACTGCTGCACCACGAGGCCATTTCTTTGCTTCTTGCTTTGCCCTTCACAACACTAAATAGATTCTAGATTTTTTGGCGCTGAAGTCAAAAAAGCCTCGGCATAAATCCAAATGACCTGGCCTTGAGTTGAACAAGAATCCTCTGCTGAACTCCATATTCACATCAATATGTAAAGCAAGCGTGTTACCATTACACCACCAGGCCATTCCAGGGCCCTCCACCACACATACTAAATACATTCTAGATTTTTCGGTAACGAAGTTAAAAAATTAACATGAATGGCCTGGCCTTGAATCTCCTGCTGAAAAGTGCTCAACCCAACTACACAAAGCAGGTGTGTTACCACTACACCACCAAGCCTGTTGCTGTTCCCTCTTCACCTGTTAATACAGAGATGAGTTTCAGTCCAACGAACGACAAAAGAGCAAACATCAAAGAGCGATATGGCCTATCCTTGAGTCGAACAAGGAATCTCCTACATAAGATACTTTTTGCAGATTTTAAAAGTAAAGCAGGTGTGTTACAACTACACCACCAGGCCGATATTTTGCAAAGCTGGTTTCAAGATGGGTCAAACACATTGAATTGCTCACTGGCAGACTTTCAACTCGCAGGAGATCAAGACGTGGTTGGATTTTGACATTCATAATTTAGTAATGTAGTTTACTCATAAGCATCATACTGCAGCTAGCAGTTACACCGCCGATGTGATATGTACGTCGGTGCACAGAGAAGAATGGGAATTGGACGGAAAGATAAATAATGTTTGAGCATTGGAGGTCACGATCGGAGAGGCATGTTTAATTGAAGGAGCGGGCAGCGGCATAGGAGACCGACCTACCGAGATGGGATGAGATGAGTGCACCGGAAGCGTGGACTTGCAATTGAACGGTATCGCAGCGCCGCACGCGGAATATTGGTGAAGTGTGGCGAAAATCCCGCACGGAGATGTATTTAGGTGCCGCTTCTCGAGTTAAGATGGGAGCTCTCAAGATAAGATGTGGACATGTCAAAAGTGGAGGCGCGCAATTCGCGAGAGGCAATCCGTGTGCTGCGCAGTGGGGTGGACAGCTTGAGCGTCCGGGGGTTGCACCGGCACCTCTTTGGGAGCGCAAGATATCGTTTGAGAGAATAGGGCAGCGCGACACGAAATTATTCGTATGCAGCTTTCTTTGAGTTCAGCCTCGGTACACTGTTAGGTGTACATAATGCGCATGAACATTCTTGCATAGTGAATCGTGAATCATGAATCGTTCGACGGAGAGTCGGTGGTGCGCCGGCGCCGACACCGAGCCGTTGGCGTCGAAGCTCGAAAAGAGGTGGAGAGCAGCGTAGCGAAAATCGCGCACTGTGGGAAATCGCGCAAGAGGAACTTGTAGAACGTGGTGCCCGTCCCGGGATTGAGATACCCACCACGATCCCGATTCCGCGTGGTGTGGGTAGGTAGGCGGTGGAGGCGCACAACCCGCGAGTGCCAGCCCGATCATGAGTGGAGGCGCACAATCCGCGAGAGGCGCATAAATAGGAATTTGAACTCACCGAACCGTGTGGCTGCAATTAACGTATTAATGCCTATGGCGCGCGTAGATCTCGGCGGTCCGCACCGCGGGCGGGCGCTTCGCGACGCGGGCTGCTCGTGCGTCTTGCAGTTTAAACATCTTGCGTCAGCTCAAGCACATCTCGCGTCAGTTTAAGCATCGTCGAATTCGAAGCGTCCCACAGACAGGCGCGTATGATTTGAAAAGGCCCGCACTTGAGTGTTGGGCAGTATTTGGAGCCTGGAGTTTGGTGTGGACGTCGCGAAGAGGCTGAGGGGTTAATTACTAGTATGTACAGTAGGACGAGGCGGGCGTAGATGGGTTGTAGATCTGCGGGAGGACCGGTTCAGGATTCCTCGAAGGCGTAGTTGAGGCGGCATATAAATTTATTTTGGGCGCTTGAGCCCTGAAAAGTGCGGAGTCGCTGGGGAGCGCGACTGTGCACGGGGTGAGGTTCAGCAGTCGACAGCCAGCGTGCGAGCGGGCGAGCCGGTCTTGGAAATAATTAATATATCTGGAGACGCGGCGGATGGGTGTGAGATTAGGTGATGTCATATGAGAGGGAAGAGATGCGGATGCGCAGCGCGCAATTCGCGAGAGGTGTGGACCGTGCGACTTCCTCCGGCTCGGAATAAAATCTTTGCGTGCGCAGATCTCGGCGGTACGAATCGTGGCCGTACGGGCGCTTCGCGAAGCGCGGATCCGTCCGCGGGTCGTCTTGCATCTGCGTCAGTTGAAGCATCTTCGAAAGAGTCAGTTGAAGCATCTTCGAAGAGTCAGTTGAAGCATCTTGCGTCAGTTTAGCACATCTCGCGTCAGTTTACGCATCGTCGAATTCGAAGCGTCCGCTGCAGACAGGTGCGTGTGATTTGAGAGGGCTGTACATGTGTAGTAAATGATGAATACGATCGAAATTCGAGCTTGAACTAGGAGTATGTATTTGCTACTTTGGTGCCAATTCGTGTGGACGGCGAACAGGTGAGAATCAAGGACAGATTCACGAGCAGGAGAGAATCATGGCGGGGCGCGGACTTACTGTAGATAGATCTACGGGAGGACCCGTGGAAGCGTGGAGGCGCGTAATTCGCCAGAGGACTTCAAGTCGTCTTGCCTTCCCTTGCTCGAGTCTTGGAATCTTGAATCTTGGATGGAATCTTGGAACGTAGCCCGCCTCGTGTCGAGCATCCAGCCCAGATCGGTGCGGGAATGTCGGTCCTATAGCCTATAGGCTACTAGTAAGTAGTAGGCAAGGTCCTAGCACCTCGGCGTCGGGGGGAATCGTGTTTTCGTCCCTCCTGATGCTTAGATCGAGTTTAGTAGATGCTATCGATGCGTACAGCTTGCCAATCAAGGGAGTATACCTGCTCACGAGCCTCGATATCATAGATAGATATCGCGGGGTCGGGGTCGGCTCGGGTTTATACGCCGGTTGACGTGCATCGCTATCTTCAAGATGCCTGACGGATACTAGGATACGTAGAGCGGGTTCCTGGGCCGAGCAAAGTCGAAGGGTTTCCACTGCCAGGCCCCGCGGTAACCGTAGATCTCGGGTCAAGGCGCCAGCATGCAAATGCGCGTTGGTGCGGATCCGTTTGCGAGTTCTCTCGCATCGCTGGATTCTTCAATGCAGGGGCAGAGATCTGGAATCTTGAACCATCGTCGCAGACGGCGAAGAAAAAATGAGTCGTGGAAGCAGAACGCAAGTGAAACCGGCGTTTGCCGGGCGCACGTGCCGCTCTTCCGAGTTGAAGCTGAAGTTGAGCTGAAGTGGAAGTTGAAATTCATTTCGAGTCCGCTGCTTCTTTCCGTAGTAAATTCGGGGAGGATTGAGTAGGAGAGATTGGAGTTGAGGGGGTGGGAAAATGCAATGAAATAAAAATACAAGTATGGCCTAGCCTTGAATCTCCTGCGGAAGCCTACACAATAAAAGCAGGTATGTTACCATTACACCACCAGACCGTTCTCTGGCTCTCCACAACAATGAATGCATTCTAATTTCTTTTTGGCGCCGAAGTCAAAAAAGTCTTGGATTAATATGAATAACCTGGCCTTGAATCGAACAAGGAGCTCCCACTGAACCAGCCGGGGTACTATGGGAATGAAAGCAGGTGTGTTACCATTACACCACCAAGCCTGTTCCTCATCCTCCGCAGCTAGGAATCTAGTGACGAATACCACTGCGAAACTATTCGTCACTGCGAAAGAAGAACAAAATAAAAAACAGATGTGAAAAGAAAAGAGATGGCCTAGCCTTGAGTCGAACAAGGGACTCCCGCTGAAGTGGACAAATTCTACGATCATATAGAGCAGCTGTGTTACCATTACACCACCAGGCCATTTGTCTTCCTTTGACAACAGTAAATCCATTCCAGATTTTTTGGCGATGAAGTCAAAAAGTTTCAGCATAAACCTAGTAAATCACCTGACCTTGAGTCAAACAAGGAGCTCCTGCTGAAAGATCAAATTTCGAGGTGTAAGTATGTTACAACTACACCATCCAGGCCATGCTTCTTCTGCCCAGTACCAAAGTAAATACATTCTAGATTTTCCGGTAACAAAGTTAAAAAATCAACATCAATGGCCTGGCCTTGAGTCGAACAAGGAACCTCCAGCTGAACGTTCAACAAAATGCAAGTAAAGCAGGTGTGTTACCATTACACCACCAGACCTGTTCCCTTCTCCCCCAGCGAGAAATCTAGTAACGAATCCCAGTGCGAAAGAAGAACGAAATAAAAAAAAACAGATGTGAAAAGAGATGGCCTAGCCTTGAGTCGAACAAGGGATTGCCGCTGAAGGACAAAATATATGATTATATAGAGCAGCTGTGTTACCATCACACCACCAGGCCATTCATCTACTCTCCACACCACTTAATGCATCCTAGATGTTTTGATGACGAAGCTAAAAAAGCTTGGGCATAAACCTAATAAATGGCCTGGCCTTGAATCTCCTGAAGAACCAGCCGGGATATTACGGGAATGAAAGCAGGGGTGTTACCACTACACCACAAGGCCTGTTCCCTTCTACCCCAGTGAGCAATCTAGTGACGAATCCCAGTGCGAAAGAACAAAATAAAAAGAAGGTATGAAAAGAAAAGAGATGGCCCAGCCTTGATTCGAACAAGGGATTCCCGCTGAAAGACAAAGTGTTTAACTATATAGAGCAGCTGTGTTACCATTACACCACCAGGCCATTTCTTGACCCTCCACAATACTTAATGCATCCTAGATGTTTTGATGACGAAGCTATAAAAAAAAGCTTCGGCATAAACCTAATAGATGGCCTGGCCTTGGATCGAACAAGGAATCTCCTGCTGAATCTAGGTGAACACATGGAAAATAGAGCAGGTGTGTTACCGCTACAGCACCAAGCCTGTTCCTCATCCTCCCCAGCTAGGAATCTAGTGACGAATACCACTGCGAAAGAAGAACGAAATAAAAAACAGATGTGAAAAGAAAAGAGATGGCCTAGCCTTGAGTCGAACAAGGAATTGCCGCTGAAGGACAAGCTATACGACTATATAGAGCAGCTGTGTTACCATTACACCACCAGGCTGTTCTTCAACCCCCCAAAAGTGAATACAAAGATGAGTTTCAGCCGAACGAAGGAAACAATAAAAAGGAGATAGAACACAACACAAATGGCCTGGCCTTGAATCGAACAAGGAATCTCCTGCTGCCAACATACATGATCTGCATGTAAAGCAGGCATGTTACCACTACACCACCAGGCCAATAATTTGCAAGGCTGGTTTCAGGATTAGATGGACATAATGAATTGCTCAGCGGGCGGAGGAATCAAGTCGTGGTTAAATTTGACACTCATGGTTTAGTGCTGTACTATTAGTAGTTTACGCATAAGCGCCGTACTGCAGCTCCGCCGCCGATGTGATATGTATGTAAGTCGGTGCCCCAGAGAGGAACTAAAAGTGAAATGCATTAGGGGAAGTGAACGGAAAGATAAATAATGTTTTGAGCATTCGAGGTCACGACCGGAGAGCCATATGCATGTTTAATTAAAGGAGCGGGCAGCGTCATAGGAGACCAACCGAGATGAGATGAGATGAGTGCCCAGGAAGCGTGGACTTGAACGGCCACTCGAAAATTGGTGGAGAGAATTCGCGAAAATCGCGCACGGTGATGTATTTAGGTGCCGCTTCTATGTTCAAGATAAGATGGGAGCTCTCAAGATAAGACATGTTAAAAGTGGAGGCGCGCAATCCGCGAGAGGGGCACACTGGCACACGGGGAGTTGCAGGCGGTGTGAAGACCAGGCGGGGTGGAGATGTGTGTGCGGCAGGCGACGCCTTCGAGGATCCCGGCACCGAGCCGTTGGAGTTGGCATTCGGGAGCTCGACATCCCGGTGGAGAGCGTAGCGAAAATCGCGCAGGGGCCACGGTGCTCTGCGGATGCAGATGGCGCTTATCGAGCCCCGCATGCCAGGAGTGGAGGCGCAATATTCGCGAGAGGCAAGTCGCGTGCCACTGCCGCGCAAGGGATGTATGTATATGTAATATATATCCAGGGCTCGAGCGCGGCTGTATATTGTGAATAACTCGTATCCGTTGCGTTCGCGGGTTGGTTGCATCTCAGGATTCCTCGGAGGCGGCATTTTGTGAGGCAATAAATCTATTTTTGGGCGCTCGATGTGCCTCGGAAAACCGCGCGTGAATCGAGTCGCTGGGGAGCGCGACTGCACGGGGTGAGGTTCAGCAGTCGACACCAGCCTGGGAGCGGGCGAGCCGGTCGTGGAAATAATACATATATCTGCACACATACTGTATATCTGGACGCGTCAGAGATGTTAGGTGATGTCATATGGGAGGAAGGCACAGCGCGCAATTCGCGAGAGGCGTGGACCGTGCGACTCCTCCCACTGACTTGGATAAAGAAATAAGAAATATATGCAGGACACGCAGATCGTCATCTTCGCGCCGATCCCGGCGGTCCGAACCGCAGATTTTGGCGGACGGGCGCTTCGCGAAGCGCGGATCCGCTCGAGTATCTTCGAAGCGGCAGTTTACGCATCTTCGAAGAGTCGGTTTAAGCATCTCGCGTCAGGTTAAGCACATCTCGCGTCAGTTTACGCATCGTCGAAGCGTCCGGTGCAGACAGACGCGTATGCCGCTCGAGCGCTGCGTAGTAAATAATGGATACGATTTCGAGCTTGGAGTTTGAACCTTGGAGTATGTATTTGCTACTTTGCAGTTGGTGATTTCGCGGACGGCGCGGACAGGTTGAGGTGGGGCTGAACCAGGACGAGAAAATCTGGACGAGAAGACCAGGGCGCGGGCGCGGATGTAGATGGGTTGTAGATCTGCGAAGTTTCGGGCTCGGGAGCCGGTGGAGGCGCGTAATTCGCGAGAGGACTCGTCTTGCCCTCCCTTCCCTTGCTTGAATCTTGGAATCTTGGAATCTTGTAATCTTGAATCCTGGACTGCTTCGTGTAGAGCATCCGCTTCACCTCTGCCAGCCAGTGCCCAGATCGTAGCGAAAACCTCGGTCCTATAGCCTATAGGTTACGAGTAAGTAGCAGTAGTCAAGCTCCTAGCACCCCGGAGGCTCGGGGGGGGGCACGTATCGTATCGTGCTTTCGCCCTGTGGGTTCGGAGTCTAGGATGCTTAGATCAGGCTTAGATACCTATCCCTTGCCAATCAGGGCAGTATGTACACCTGCGCACGAGTTCGATAGTCGTTACTTTGGTGATTTCGATGGCGCGTTCAGATAGGTTGATGCGGCCGTGGGGGTCAATCTGGACGAGAAAATCTGGACGAGAGGCCAGGGCGCCCACGTAGATAGACTCGGATCTGCGAAGGGAGGTGTAGAAGCCAAGTGGAGGCGCGCGATTCGCGAGAGGACTCGTCCAAGCTGCTTGAATCTTGAATCTTACTCAGAGTATTTGCTACTTTGGTGGTTTTGATGGCGCGTTCAGATAGGTTGATGTGGCCGTGGGGGTCGATCTGGAGAAGCCAGGGCGCGGGCGTAGATGGGTTGTAGATCTGCGAAGGGTTCGGTCGGTGTAGAAGCCAAGTGGAAGCGCGCGATTCGCGAGAGGACTCGTCCAAGCTGCTTGCCTTGGTTGAATCTGAATCTTGAACCTGAGCCCGCCTCGTGTCCAGGATCCGCCAGCGCAGATCAGCGGGAACCTCGGTCCTATAGCCTATAGCCTATAGGCTCCAAGTAAAGTAAGTAGTAGTCAGGATCCTAGCACCCCGGGGTCGGTGCTTTCGTCCTTCCTGATGCTTAGATCAAGCGTAGATCAAGCGTAGATGCTATCGATACCTATCCTATCCCTTGCCAATCACGGTAGCATATACACCTATACACCTACCTACCTGCGCACGAGTTCGATAGATAGATAGATATCTACTTAGCACAGGTTTTGTTGGATGGATGGATGGCTGTGTAAGGAGCAGCCTGAGGATATAGGATAGCCTGATAGGATAGGGTAGATATCGCGGGGTCGGGTTGAGTTTGGACGCCGGTTATCCGTCTACTAGTACAGCTTGACGTGCATCTACATCTGCGTCGATATCTCGCGTCGACATCTTCGGATGAGATGTGACTTGCATCGAGGATTATTACGATAGCAGCCGTACGTACAGCGGGTTCCTGTCGCATTAGCAGAAGGTTTAACGCGGTTTGGCCATCATGATGTACGCGTTATCCTACCGTTATCCGCCCACAGCTCGACATGCATCTACACCTCGGCTGGGATGGATGGCTACTTGCTTGCGTACGTTACAGTCGATATCGGGAGCGCTCAGCTGTGGAGCAGAGAGATATACATATTCAGCGTTGGCCGTTAAAATAACTGGAACTTGCTGGAACTGCGCAGGAAAGTCGTTGGGGATAGGATAGGGTATAGCGCGCCGTTTAAATTTGTTGGGGATCGCAATTGAAGCACTGGTGCGCCACTGCGCGCATCATGAAATCATCGCTGCGTCTTCCCTGCGTCATCACGCGTCTTTTTTTTTGAATGCGGCAGCGTGAGAATACGGGAATGCGGGAACGCGGGAATTCCCGCGCGACGCGGACTGCTGTCGTTTGATCGCCGAGTGCCCGGCTTGGCCTGGCCTAGACTTTTATTGCCCATATCGGGGAAGGATTCGAAGGCACGGGAAGGCAGGGGAAGGGGCACAGCCACGAGTATATTAATTACGAATTAGTCAGGTTCGGCGTCGTGTCGGTAAATACGGCGAAAGTGCGAGAAACTCCGCGCGAAAATCCGAGGCGGACGTCGCGAAACGCCAGCGCGTCATATATGAGCCGTTACAAGTTATTAATTACCTACATACACATTGCACGAGGAGACAGGACCGGGGAAACGGAGACGGCCGGACGGTGATGCATGATGGTCGCCGTCGCGCGTTACTACGGCGTTACATACCGGTCACAGTATAGTAATTATCCCCACGCGGGAGGTGTGTGAGACAGGTAAACAAATTGGAAAGCCAAACACCCCAGAAAAATCCTTTCGCAGGCCCCCACCGACTCGTCAGCAATCCTACGCGCGGACCAGCGGACTAGAAGACGAGAGGCACGACGGAGAGCGAGCAGATCGCGCCGGCGACCAGTCTAGAGTCCACCCCCTACAACACCTCGTGTGCGACACGCCTGAAGCGCCCGTCCGTCCGCTGCAGTATATCCACCTGCACCCTTACCAATTACCACCACTTACCACATCGACTACCACCGACCTACCCTGAGAAGAGAAGAACCAAGAAATGCAGACCGACGGTGCGCCCCCGCCCCTTTGCGCTTTCCTTCGTCGTGTGCTTACATACAGGAGTAGCACAACTACAACGTACGAGGAGAAGAGCGCGGCACCGGCACACGCAGAGCCTCGGGCTGCTGTCGCCCATCCCCAGCCGCGCGAGCCTAAGGGACGACCAGAGCCTCCTGTCCTCCGAGAGCACGCACACGCGGGGCAGCACGAGCAGCGTTAGCGGGAGCGCGAAGAGCGCGAAGAGCGGGAAGAGCAAGCGGACGAGCATGCCGCTGGCGCCGCTCCCCGCGCTCCTCGCCGCGCTCTTCCCGTCGTCGTCGTCTGCGTCCTCGTCCTCGTCCTCTGCGGCGACGTCGACTTCCTCGACCGCCTCGTCGACTGCAGCGCCAACGCCAACAGCGCCCCCCCTGCAGCTGCACGCCCCCACCCCGCAGCGCGCGCACGCCCCCGCCCCCGGCTCGTCCTCGAGCAGCTCCTCGCGCTCCGAACAGCTCCTGCGCGCCGCCCTCCGCCGCGGGTCCACCTCCTCGCCTTCCCCCGCGCCCTTCCGCTCCCACTCCGCCGCTGCGAACTCGTACCCGTATACTTCACCCGCCTCGACCTCGCGCCCGTCATCCCCTATAGGACGGGTGTACGGCGGCGACGCCGAGGGCGGCTCCCCCTCGCCGCTGGCGCATACCCTGTCGCGGCTCGAGGGGCGGCATACGCCTAGTAGGGAGTACGAGCGGGACCCAGAGCACGAGGCGCTGAGGGCGCGGCTCGCGCGCGTTCTAGCCGCCTCGTCTGTGTCTACGTCTCCCCGCACGTCGTTAGGCGGGCGGGCGTCGCTGTCTAGCTCTGGCTCTGGGAGCCAAGCGTACGAGGGGGAGACGCCCCGGGACCAACAACTACAACAACAAAGGGAACGCGAACGAGAACGCGAGAGGACCCCGCGCCCGCGCACGCCCATCACGCCGAGCCGGGGGACGGCGTTGCCTGCAAGTCCCGCGCATCCTACAAGTCCCAGGAGCCCAGCAAGCCCACGGACGCCGACGCCAAGGAGAAGGACGGTGGATGATTGGGAGGTGAGTTTTTTTCTGTTCTACTTCCTACTGCCATCCCTCCTATTTCTGGACGACGACGCGTTCCCATCCTCTTTGTGTCCATCCCATCCCTCCTCCCTTTCTTCTTCTCTCTCTTGTTTTCTTGTTTTGGGTCTCGGTTTTCCTCTCGTCTTTTCTTTTTTCGTTCCTCTTTGTCTTTTTTTTCGTCTTTCTTTTCCTCGCGGAGGCAGCGGCGTGCGCTTTTCGAAGGCGGAGACGGCGGCGGTGCGGCGTGCCCGCCGTCCTTCGTCCCTGTCCTCCGCGCCCTTTCCACCAGCCACCAGCCACCCTGTCCGGGGGTGGCGTCCTGCGGTGGCGGCGGCGGCGGGGTGCAACCGTGCCTGTGCCTCGCTTACGGGCGGAGGCGGTGCGCGGTGGCGGAGGCGTCCGGATAGAAGGGGTGAAGGGGTGAAGGGGCGGCGGCGAGCTGGTCCGGGGCGTCGACGATTGCACGCGCGTGTCCGTCTTGCGCGGTTGCCGGGCCCTCGCCCTCGCCCTTGCCTGGGTGTGGCGGCGTAGATGTGGCGCCGCGACGTCGGATGGCGGGTCGAGTCGAGTCGTGTGCCCGCCCCCATCCGCCTCCTCCAGCATCGTCCATTGCCATTCCATTCCTGTCCGTTCTCTTTCTTCCCCGAGCTCCGTCTCACCTCTCCTCCCCTCGCTCCATTTTTTTTTTTGTCTTTCTTTTTTTGGGGGTGGTTGTCCGTTTGTTCTCTGCGCGCGCTTTTCCTTTTCTCTGCGAGGCTGTTCTCTGCGAGGGCGTGTCTGCGCGTTCGAAGGAAGGAAGGCAGAGACGGCAGGCTCTGGCGGCGATTCACGGCACGACGCGTGTCTCCCGCGCGCGGACCTGTGACGCAGGGCTGTTTCTCGCTCACTCTGCAGCGGCAGCGGGGCGGGCGTCTTTGTGGTGGGCGGAGGCGGAGGCGGGGACGTGGCGCTGGCGCGTGGGTTGCGGAGACGTGGCGCGGAGGTGGAGCCGGAGGCGCCGTTGCCCGCGGGGAGGCGCGCGCTGGTGCGTCGCGTGGCTGCAGCCCCGCAATCTCGACCTCGGGCGGGTCGTCCGCTGCTTCGGCGGTCGAGTGCGCTGTGCTGCGCCTGGGTGGCGGGGGCGTTGTGAAGCGGAGGCGGAGGCAGGGGCGCCTGGGGTCCGCAACGGGGGTTGCGAGCGGCGTCAGCGACGTGCTGCGACGGCCTTGGGGCGCTCTCCCCGGATGCCACGGCCCTGAGCGAGGTGTGCGTCAGCACCTTGCGCCCCCGCGCCCTACGCGTACCAGTGACCCGCCCCCCTGAGGGGACTGGCGCCAGCTGGGCGCGGCGGCGTGCGGCGAGCCGGATGGCGGGGCAGCTGCGAGCCGAGTCGTGTGCCCGCCCTCATCCCCATCCGCCTCTTCGACGCTTCGCGTTCCTCTTATTCTCTTCCCCGAAGTGCGCGCCCGTGGATGTGGCGACTCCTCTTTTCTTACTTTTTCTTCTTTCTTTTGGCGACGCGCGGGCGGGTCGCCCGGCCGCGAGCACTGGCATTATGGGCGTATGGGCGCAGACGGGCACGCCTAATTTTTTTGTTCTTTCTTTCCTTTTTTTCGTCTGGCGCGCGCGCCTTGTCTTTGTCCGTGTTGTGGGCGCGTGTGGGCGCCAGCCGCTCGTTCTCATTCACGCTTACACCGCACGCTTACTTTCGCGCGATGACACTCGCGTTCGCGCGGTGACTTCGCGCCGGGGTCATCCTTGCTCCCCGCGGGCGATACTCGGGACATCCCCGTATCGATTGCGATTCCCGAGGATGCCCGTATCGATTCCCACTGCGCATTTATTCGTTCTGGTACACGCATTCGTTCGTCCGCGCACGCACGCGATTGCGAATCGAATCGGATGGACGAGCGCTTCGCCTTCGCGTGCACCTAAAGTGCTATCGCCCATCTTCGGCCTGGCTAAAGCCAGAGCCAGAGCTAATGTGCTGATGCGATGGATTGCATTTATGCTATCCTCTATCTTCTATTTGGGCTTCGTATGCGGGCGTCGCGCTTCCGTGGACCTACTTTCCATTCGTGAGGATCGTCGGCTTCCTTTTCTATTCGTGCGCTGCAGCCCGGGATCGTCCGAGGGGCCGAGGCTCCATGTACCCCAGGTGTGGGCAGGTGTATTGGGCCCGCGTCGGCGACAGCGATTCGGATTGGAGCGAGAATGAGAGGTGGACAGATGGGTTCGCACGCGCGCTTCTGTCGTGCCTTGTCTTCGTCTCGCTTCGATTTGGAATCGCTGATTCCCGTCTCCTTTCTTACCTTCTTCCCGTGTCCTTTTCATTGTACACACGACACTACTTTCACCTCGCCTTCGTCGTCCCCGTCGCCTTTCGTGTCTGCGCGGCGGAGAGCAGTGCTGACGTACTTTTCTTTGTTTTACAGAGCCCACACCCGTCGTCGCCGTCCGCGCACGCATATACGTTCGGGCACACGCAGACGCAGCACACGACGGCGTCCGCATCCGCATCACCCCAGGGCGACGAGCTCGCGCGGCGGCACACCGTCCCCGCGGCGCCTTCACCCAGAAGGAGCACGTTCGCATTGGGCGCGAGCCCGCACGCGAGCATGAGCATGAGCACGCCGCAGCTCCCGAGTTCGAGTCCGAGGCGGGGGACGTTCGCGGCGGAGAGTCCGCGAAGAGGCACGTTCGCGAGGGAGCAGGAAGGGCAGTATCGCACGGGGTCGCCGTCGCCGCGCGCAAACGCAAACGCACCGCCGTCGCCCAGGATGCAGCAGGCGCACCCTTCGCCACAAGCACACCCTTCCCCGCAGGCACACGCAAACGCACACGCACGAGCGGAATCGCAGCCGTACCGCCCGCGCGCGCGCACGGAGCCGCCCGCGGCTGCCGACGCGTACGGGTACGGGCACGCGCGGAAGAGCAGCGCGTACGCGGCGCTCTCGGCGCTCGCGCGCCCCGCGGCGCAGTACCAGCGCGCGCCGACGCCGCATGCGTATACGACCAACGGCGGGTACACATACATGGCGAATGGAGGCGCCAACGACGCGACGCCGGGGAGCACGCCGCCGCTGAGCGCGGACGTGCTGGACGACGGGGAGTCGAGCGAGGACGGGGACGGCTCTCCGGCCGCGGGCAACCTCAGCAGCGGGAGAAGGGGGGGGCGGCTGCTGACGCCGCCGCCGACGCCGCCGCTGGGGCTGGGCGACGTGCGGGTGAGCGTGCACGCGCCGGGGTGCGACGAGGAGGGCGAGGTGCACCCGGAGCGGCCGGCGTTCAACGCGCGCAAGGCGTCGGCGCAGTGCCGGCAGCTGGAGGGCTACGTGAGCTTCGCGGCGGTGGAGGGCCTCGGCGAGCCGCCGAGCCCGGGGCCGGGCGGGGAGGGGTTTGGTGAGTCTCTCGTGCCTCTTGCTTTTCTTTCTTCACGTTCACTGACGTGTTTGTTTTGTTGCAGAGGACGAAGGCGAGGACGGCGCGGCGCGCAGGAAAAGGGGGAGTCTCGGCGCGGGGATCGTGGGGCTTTGGCGCAGCGGGTTTTGGTAGGGCGTCGGCCGACTGCCACGACGATACGATGATACCGATACCCTCATGCCCCCACCCACCCACACCTCGCTGACGCCCCATGTCCTATGCCCGCCTATGACCCTATGCACCCCGAGTCCGACTCGACACCTCCGTGGACTCGTTCACCGGCTCGACTCCTCAACGCCGACTCAACTCGGCTCGACGCCGACTCGACCCTCGACGCCGACCCCACCCCAATCGATTCAACGCCGACGCGGACACGGTGTCGGTGTGTATCCATACACCACAAACATTATGCTACTATGCCTTTTCTTTTTCCTCTGGGCTTGGGTTTTTTTCTTTTACGCTCGTCTTTTTAATTGTCTCCCTTCCTCCCTTCCTCTTTTCTTCCCACCTCTTCCTCTTCTCTTCCCTACTTCTTACGTACTTCTCTTTTTGGTACATATACATATTTAGTCTGCTTCACTCATGCTTTGCGCCTTCGACTATCATATAGATTATGCCTCCTTCGTCTTCTTCCTCTTTTTTTGTACATATACGATACGATACGGTGTTTACTATACTATCCGCTTTTTCCCTCCCCACTTCTTCCCTTCTTTCGTGGCGTTCCGTGCGGTGGACAGGTGTGCTTTGTGGCGGACAGGGACAGGGATAGGTATCGTCAGGTGAGCACGGCGACGTTTATGCGTTGTGTGAATTGGGGCTGATCATTTGGTTTGGGCTAGAGATTCGGTTCACGATTCACGATTCGGAATCACTGGTACGGACGGACGGACGGATCTACCGCGGGCACATTACACGCACGACACGTATACGACACAACATGACTATTCGACGGGATGAATGGATGAACGGGTGAATTGAATGCATTCACTATTCAATATTCACTGCGAGAGACATGTATGACGCGCGCGGCGCGTCATGTGTGGGGCACACGACCTGCAGCGGGAATAGCACACGACGTGCGGCGGGAATACGCAAACGCATGGAAAGACGAGGGTGGGAGGCTCGATGCGACTGTGGCGGACACGAGGCAAAGGCGTGTTCGGCGTCCGGGACGAGACGGGTCCGAGATTCGAGGAAGGGTTTTTGGATTGGATCGCCGAAGGCTAGGTGGGACGAGGTGGGACGAGACGAGACGAGACGAGAGCAGGCTCCTTCCACCCTCGGCGGCATTCAACATTGTCGCCCCCGTCGTCTTTTCGCCATCACCTCCATCGGCTTCGCGTCTCGACCCCCCTCCATCCATTCATCCATCCATTCATCTGCTCGCCCTTATTTCCGTCGCGACGCCACATATTCGCGGCGTCGGCCCCTGTTGCTGCTCAAGGCGTCTCGCCCCTGTGCTGTTGTTCTTTGCGGCCGCGTCACCAGGTCGTTTATTCGATGGTCATCCCTCCCCTCCCCTCGTCGCGACTCGCTCGGTTGCTCACTCGGATGCCCCTGACCCCCACTCGGACGCCTGGCCCCTGACCACGACCTCTCCTCGCGTCCAGGTTCCGAGCCGGCTTTCCGCACCTCGGGGGTCGTCGCCCCCGCCTGGGCCTGCCCTGCCTGTTGGGTCTACCGTCGACGCTGGTGCCTGTCACCGCCATCTGTGACGCCGTTGCCGACGTACGCGGCCGCATCAACAGGCATCAACCCGCACAGACGGTGACCTGCCCACATCGACCCGCGCGTCTGGATCCCCGAGCAGCGCCGGTCGTCAAGAGGTCACTTCACGTTTGTCACGGTGCTCGGCTGTTCGTCCACGTCGCCCACGCTAGTGCCACGTCTCCGTTCGTCCACGTCGTCCCCCATCCCATCCCCAGCCGTCCTGCCCGCTTAAGTTCAAGCTTCAAGACGCACGCGCACGCCACCAATTTTTTACCCCCCCCATTTCATCATCTTCACCCAAAATCCACCAAACGGTCTAATAACTCGCATCGTATCGCATCGCAAACATAACATAGACGCCCGGCGGCGCCGCATACATACACGCCCGCGCGCGCTCGCTGGGCCACATACTAGGTACTAACTAAACACTCTACATACTACTCGGGGACATACTTACTACTCGGGACAAGGAAAGAAGAAGGAAAGATTTGAATTGAATCGCATGTATTTCGTAGCACGTATAAATTGAAGTCTTACTTGAATTGAGGGATGCGTTAAGTTTGGAGGAGAGGAGTCGGGCTTGCTGGCGTCGCAGAGGCGGTGCCGCCGGCGATCAAAACGAACTCGCTTCTCTTGCCACAACCAAGGTCCAACGCCACAAGCGCGTCTGCTTGAGTTCCACCGAAGTGCCTGGAAGGGCGTTCCACAAAGTCAAAATATTTGTGCCCTGAAATTTCATCTGGCTGTCTATGCATGCGTCTTCGGGGTTTTGAAAGTCCGACCTCTGGAGGTCACTGCGAGTCTGCGCCGTGCGCCCAGATCTCTTCGCTCTGAATGAAGCCCTATCCCTCGCGCTTCGGCGAAGTTCGTGCCGCAAGAAGCGAGTGAGCTCGCAAACGGATCCACGCGTAACATCCGCCACTCGCTGGGAACTACATTGTAAATACGAACGCTGGCTCAAAAAAGGTGTACGAAGCCGCCAACTATCAAGCAAGTCAATTCTGAGATCAAAGTACCTCGAGAATCTCGCGTGGCCAATGCACCCACCGTATCCCGCACGACTCAAGTTGCGCACCTCTGGTGAATTTCCCGCCTTCTTCGCGCTCGTCTCTTATCTCGCGGCGCTTCGCGAAGCTTACAGTGCGGTGCGCGACTTTCGCCGCAATCTCGTTTTGTTGTTTGGGTAGTACCACCCGATTCCAGGTGCTCCAACCGCCAAGATCGCTGGCTCGTAAGCTCCAGCGCGAATTCTTGACGTTCCACAACTCAATTCAGACTCTCTGCGTTTGTTCATTTCCCGCATTGTGCCATCTATCTTCGTCGAAATGAACACCAAGCCGCACCTCGCGCTGAGCAGCACACCGCAGATGACGGTTTCTTTCCTTCGCGTCGTCGTCGCACTGTGCCGCTGAAACCCATTTGGCACCTCGCTCTCAAAAGAAACGGCTTCACCGAGGAAAACCTTCCCGGCCTGTTCGAGCCTTCGCTCGAAATCACGCTGCTTGGCTCTCGGAGCGTTCAGCCATTGACCTGCAGGATATCCGCGGTGTCCCACCTGTCTCTTCTCTCTTCATTTTTAAATCCCGTCTGGCCTCGATAATATTCAAGATCCCGTAACCCCTCCAACTTCCTCAGCGCGGCTCAAGCAAGGTGTTCAATTCAATTCTTCCGAGTGTACACGATCCGTTCTTCCGGAGACTATAGCCTAATTCCAGAGGACCGAGTCTTGTGGATTTTTCACTCACCTGGGGAGCGACTCGGCAAAAAACTAGGTTGGCTTGGCGCGATGTAACCCGGGATTCAGGGGTATGTTTGGCAATGCTCTGTACTGGGAGGCTGTAACGCATGCGGTGTCTTGGCGAGAGGTGACCCGCAAGACATCAGGAGACACCTCCAGACACCATGGCTTCCTCTCACAGTAAATGTTTAGATTGTCGGAGTTCTTCGTCGCCGGGAGGCTCAGACCACCGACACGGAAGTTTTCTAATTCCGTTCGAATTTTTGGTGTAGGTGCGACTGACTTCCAAAATGCTCTAAGCACTCTCAAGGTTGTCAAAGCGAAGATTCACCCAAGGATTTAGAACGACGATATAGCACTGTTTTTCGACTCGATTCTTTCAACTTGAAATCGGCTGGGGCGGGATCGTGATTGCTTGGCGCCGACCCGGCGCTAGCGTGCACCCGATCAAAGTGATGCGAATGCAAATCACCGAGGGCGGCGCGTATCCCTCGATTCTCGATTAAAAACCTGGCGTATTTTCAGACTGCCAGTCATTTACTTTCTTCACGAACCGCGTTTAATTCTTTCTTCCACTCACGATTTCAAGTATTCGACTCGTTTATCAGTAAGGGATTCTACTCCTCGCGCCAGCATGCATTAATGTTATGAAGTAAAGCTAATGCAATTATTCCTCTCCATCGCCGTCGTCGGGCTCGCTCTCATTCCTACCGCCCACGCACTAGTCGGGCTGACATGGTCCATGACTAATGTACCGTCTGACGGGCTTACCGACATCACATTTCCTCTGACCCTCGACTCCATCGATCATTTCGAGGGCTACTACCTTGCCCAAGAATTCCAATTCGTAGGCTCCGACATCGGTTACACGGGCATCCAACCGCGGCCAGACAAAGACGGAAAACCCGTCCTGCACGGCGTCTTCTCGAGCTTCATCAACGGCACCACCACCACCGACCCGAACTGCTTCGAGGGCGCCGACGGCGGCGCGGGCGTGTCGTGCCTCGTGGAGTGGACCGGCGTGTACGGTGGCATGTACGAATTCGAGGTCATGTCCCCTGGCGGGCGCGTCTGGGTCGGCGCCGCGGTCGACACCGTCACAGGCGAGCGGATCCACATCGGGGAGTACACCCTCCCCGAGGGCACGGGTGGCATCATGGACAGCATGACGGGCTTCGTCGAGTGGTACCCCTGGAACGTCGAAATACCGGCGAACCACTGCGCCATGTTGCCGTACCAGAAAACGACCTTCGGGACGCCGCGCACGAGCAACGAGGGGTCCATCGGGAACGTGAGTCTGGCGTACGAATACGGCGATTGCGTGGGCGACGTGGCGTTCAAGACCACCCTGGTTGCTTCAGGGGTGGATGTAGAATGCGGATTCGAGGGCATGACGGGGTCGACGTCCTCCCTTGCACCCTCGTCAACTCGCTCCGCATCGAAGACGTTCACAAATCCTTACGCATCGGAGACGTCTTCACCTCCTGCATCGCAGACATCCGCAAGTCCCTCCGCAACGACACCATCGCCATCTACCCCCAGTAACGGCGCAGTCTTGAACACCGTACCCCATCTTGAGGCGTGGATGGGGATAACCTTAGCTGCTGGCGTGGCGTTTCACTTAGTCTAATTCGTCTTGAGGTCTTCCGATTTATCTCGTCGTTGTGCACTTATTTACGTTTCTTACTTCTGTAAAGATAATATTAATGGAGGTTGGGCGATCTCGCGCGGGTCGAAATTTGGGAAGCTGTGGATTCCGAAGCTGAAAAGGGGTTATATCTCAAAACTCCGCGGAGTTCAAGGATTAATTTTGGACATTTTTGTACCACCTCTGCCAGTGTGAGCCTCAAGGATTAGTTTGGAGTCAACCGTGGGGTTTATTCCTCAGCCGCGTCAGCGCACGGAGTTTGTTTAGTTGTACTTTGCAACATCCGTCGAATAAATCCAACCACTCTATTTAACCCCTCCGTCAGATTCCCAATAAATCACCATAGACTGCGAACGTCAAAAGAGATTTCTCAACAAAAGTCTGCGTCAGCTTTGCTTGCATTAATTGCGGCCACTTGGTGCCGCCATTTCCAGTCTGAAGCACACAATTGTGTTTTGCAACCCTCAAGAGCTTTCCTCGTATTGACTTAATCTTGCGAGCTTACCTTCGGCGAGCTGTAAGCAAGCGTCCTCAACTGAGAAGTTGAAACTCAGCCGGCGCTCGGATCAGCGACTTGTCGTCGGCCCGAATTGAACATGGCAGTGCGGCACTGCAAGTCTGTCTTAACAACGTCTTCCCTTGAATATTAAAAGATCCTCCTATTCTCATCTTCATCCGCAGCCGCAGCCGCAGCCTTCAAAAACTCAATTGAGGGGGTCTCGGGCTGGAGTCATACGCGATGCAATCTCAAGAATGGGTCTGCGTGATCGGCTCTAGATTTATGATTCCAGTATGGTTCAAGTTTTCAACTGCACTAGAGTTATATATCGCTTCAAAGGCAGGGACTCTTCAGTTTGAATTAATGCCAACTGGGAGGCTTTTTGAGCTCCACCTCCTGTTCTGGCATGCTCCGACAGAGTTCTCAAACTGACGTCGAACACAACGCGCTACGTGGATCTTTCGCTGTTCAGCTGTCCAGTTGCGCATTTGCCAACATCTTGTCCGACGAGTTCCGGATCAGCGCAGCGGTGTGTATGCACTCGCCACTTGAAGATTCTCGCTGGCGCTGACAGTTTCGTGATGGGCAGTGTAATCACTATAGTGACGAGCAACTTCAAGCCTGCCACAATTTTTATTGGGGTAAGCCGTGGTATTTTTTCACCTTGCTGCTGCACATAGTAACAGGGCTGGTACAGGATCTGTGCAGCCGTGCTGCGCAACTCTGGTATAAAAAGCGGCGGTGGATGTCTGCAAATCTCATTCTCTTCTTCTCTGACCTGGTGTCTACCCTCTTCCATTCTTTCCTTGGCAATTTATATTCCACTTGCTACTTATTCCGTTCAACTTTCCAATGGCTCGCATTTCTTCGATTGTTTTCTCTCTTTGCATCGTGGCATGCGCAGCTGCAGGCAAGTCGTATGCTCATTCTCCGAGCCACAAATACTTACCAGGCAAAATTTCCCAGCCCCACTGCACCGACGCCAGACCGGAGACCTCCAGTGTAATCTTGCTCGTCTCAAGATCATTTCGGACGTCGCTGCCACCGAAACATTGATAAGTCAACTCAACACGACGTACGTTCCCGCTCCAAATATCCCTTGCCAATGGCTGACCCAAGAATTTAGCGAGCTCTCAACTGCTACCGCTGTGGCCGTGGCGCAAGCCGGACTGAAGAGCGTCGATGACGGAATCCAGACCATCCTTACGGCTGTCTTCAGTGGGCAGACTGCCCCAGCCAGTTCCCGCGACCAAGTCGGAACCGGCTTGGCGACAGCCCAGCAGGCGCTCAGCCTGATCACGGAGTGAGTAGCTATCCTCGATTCCTTGAAATGCAGGACATCTAATGATACAATTTCCGTTAGCCCCAGTGCCAATGCTACAGTCACGCAGGCGCAGGCCAAGCTCGCGAGTGCTATCACGGATGGTAACAATGTCGTCTCGGAATGTAAATAAGTTTGGCGGAAGGGAGCAATTTGTTAAGACTTCATTAGCGAATTTAAACCTCTATCGTGAGCGTACGCGGTTATTGTAAAATAAGTTGAGAACTCGCTAAGCGATGCCCCGCTTTGGCCGACCCAAAAGGCACCGGAGTTCGAATTTTCCTCCGATGTCAAACCCGTGAGTGGTGACTACTCGTGATACACGTCCCGTTCTTAGTATGGCTCAGTGTTTCGATGCTAAAGCCATGAAGCTTTGCTTGATCTCGTAAAGGACTGCGCGCCAATAATGTGTGACATTGTCACATAACGTGATCGTGTTGGCGACAGCCGTACTTTTCCACCTCTCATGTCGCCTCCTTTCACCTCAAAGCTGGGGACCAATTACTGTCCCCGGGACGAGGAAATAACACAGATAAAAACCCTTCTCGCCGACCCTATCCTTCGACTGAAGCATCTCTCCAAAGAAATCGCCGACTTGCAGAAGGCGCTCGATAAGCTCTCAGAGGAACGCGTTGGACTCAGCGCCTACGTGGACGCTCACAGGGCTCTTATTTCACCCGTTCGACGATTACCACACGACATCGTGCGAGAAATCTTCATTGCCTCCCTTCCATCGCACCGCAACTGCGTCATGAGTGCTGTAGAAGCGCCCGTCCTCTTAGGCCGCATATGCAGCTCCTGGCGAAGCATTTCTCTCTCGACGCCGCGACTGTGGTCAAGCATTCACATCGTAGATCCTCACTTTCCTCACTTTCCCTCTCAACGCCCCATATTCGAGGAGAAGCTTGCACAGCGGCTTAATACCACCAAGATGTGGCTCGCTCGATCGGGCCAACGCGCCCTGTACATCTCGCTGCACGCTGCGTCGAGTGACTCAGTCGACCAATTCATCCGGATCCTGCTCCCATTTGCATCCCGTTGGCAGCACATCACTTTCGCCACCCCTTCTTTATCTCTCGCGACCATGTCGCGTCTTACCGAAGCTGATGTGCCAATGCTCAAGTCGGTCAGCATCATCGAGGCCAGGGATCCATTCCACGCAAGTCACACCGTCCCCTGGGACTCCTTGCGATTCCTTCGCTGCCCCGCAATTTCATCCTTTCGTTTTCACGGAAGGAGTTTCACCTCGCCAGAATTACCGCTTCGTTGGGATGGTCTAACAGACCTTTCGATCAGTCTGTTCGAGAATCTCTCGATCACCGCTGAACTGGCCCTGAAGATATTCTCCCAGTGTCCTCAATTGCGAAGTTGTCAGCTCGCCGTGGATCGCAGCTTCAATATCCTCAGTGGAGCCGGAGAGTCTGCTGTCGAGCTTTCGTTTCTTCATACATTGGAGCTGCAGGGTGGAAACTCCCTTTTGACCGTCGTTTTTCAGCTGTTCAGCCATTCCTCGTTTCCACAATTGCGGAATTTCAAGCTTCGCGGCGATATCAGCCTCGGCCCGAAAATCCCCTGGCCTGTAGCGGCCCCGCGTCTCGAAAAGCTCGACCTCAAAATTAATCAGCTATTCTCCAGGACATATCTCGCTGATTTTCTTTGCGGCCTACCTTCGACCCTTCGCCAACTCGAATTCAGCCAGCTCCACGAAAACATGCGAGTCTCTGAATTCTCAACTTTGGATGATGAGGTTTTTGAATCCCTCATCCGGGCGCCCGACTTCCCCGCCCCGGGCCCTTGTCCAGGGCTTCGGGTGTTGAAAATAACGTACCCCTGCTCCGTTTCCGACGATGCGCTCTTGTGCTTCATCAAATCGCAGACACTGGAGCACGTTGTTATAGACTTCACCCGGGACATGCAGCACATTCAACCGGAATTGCAGCTGTGGGCGCAAAGCGGGCTCCATCTCGAACTCACATGCCGTCACCCTCTTGTGTTTCATTTTCCCCCTTGGAAAGGCCTTGCAGATGAGCCGAACTTCATTGAAGATAACTGAAGTTCGACGCCTGATGACAGCATTATAGCGGTACTAGTCATGAATTCTGTGTCCGAAAGCTTGGAACTGACTGGTTTTTTAACCAGGGATTCCGGGTTCCTCATTTGCTGTCCTTCACGGAGCATTCCCACATCCACGGAACTTCAAGTTTGGGTCTAGACGAGCCAATTTTGGATCTGCGTGTACACTCGTTGCATACTTTTTTGGGGGTTTATTTCTCCGTGGGAGCTGGTTTGCTTTCGGTTCCAGGGCCATTTTGCTATAAACTTCCAGTATCCCGTCAGTAATGCAAATGAGTCCGCAATCCGACCATCTCCGAAACGGCATCCTTTCGGAACACCGCATTCTACTCCGGCTGCTGCAGCTTATGATTGTGGCAGTGCCTCATCGTCATGTCTTTTCCGTCCGCCTCAAAGCTCGGGACGAATTATTGCCCCGAGGATGAGGAGATAGCACAGATCCGAAACTTCTCGCCGATCCCATCCTTCGATGAAGCATGTCGCTGAAGGCGCCCAACTGCAGAAGGCTCTCGATGAACGCGTGAGGCTCCGAGCCTACATCGACGCCCATAGGGCGCTCATTTCACCGGTTCGACGATTGCCAGTCGACGTCATTCAAAAAATCTTCATAGCATGCCTCCCAACACACCGCAACTGTGTCATGAGCGCCGCCGAGGCGCCTGTCCTCCTAGGGCGCATTTGCAGCTCCTGGCGAACCATATCCCTCTCGACCCCGCGCCTGTGGTCGAGGCTTCACATTGTGGAGCCTGCCTGCCCCGAAGACAACCTGGCGCTATTCGAGGAGAAGCTAGCACAGCGACGCCAGACCACCAAGATGTGGCTCAGTCGGTCCGGCCAATGCCCCTTGTCCATATCCCTAAAATGCACGTTCGGCCCTAACGACTTCACGTGTGTCCCGGAAGATCACCTCGTTCCAGCCCTGGTTCCATTCGCATCCCGTTGGGAGCACATCACGTTCGCGACCAAGCTCGCGTCAGTTTTGTCGCCCCTCTTCCACCTCACTGCAGCCGACGTGCCTATACTGAAGTCCGTTGATATCCGCCCACCCACCGGAGACATCGCAAAAGGTACCACCCGATGGGCGGAGTTATTGGGATTCCTTCGTGGCCCCGAAATTCGTTCCGTTTCGATTTTTGCTGGAACGAATTTCACGCCCCTGGATTTACCACTTCGGTGGCATCGTCTAACAGACCTTTCCATCGCTGTGTTTGGGGCCCGTTACTTGGAGTCCATGACAAGTGAGAGGGCCCTGCAGGTGATCTCCCGGTG
>JARJLE010000306.1:0-69231 GCA_029289555.1 Mycena latifolia | reverse complement strand
GACACGACCGCACAGACATGCACGATCGACGTCCCCGCACCGGGCTTCGCGCTCGTGTTCCTCACGGACGCATCGCAGACGGAGAACGCCGGCCAGCCGAGCATCACATTTGCCACGACCGCACGCACGAAGACGCATAATACTGGTGAGCCTCTCCCTCTCCGCTTGTGTGCTGGTGTTGACAATCACGTTTCACGCGACGGTGGGGCGGACGTGCTCGCGACGTCGAACGGGTACAAGATGTCCGAGCATGAGCTGGCGGGCACGAGCAAGGCGCCCAGCGGCGCTATGGGCGTGCGCGCGCCGCTCGTCGCGGTGGTGTGGCGATTGGTGCGGTCCTGGCGATTATGGGGCGCGCCATCTAAGGCATCTTACTCTATATTGACTCATGTCTCGATGAGTACTTCGTTGTTGGACGACCTGTAGACGTCGTTGCGCGTACCGATCCGAATCCTAAGTAACTAAGGGCTGGACTTCTAACGTTAAGGCGGTCGCAGTCAGTCCTTGGGACGTGGTTGACGTTCAAGATTCACGGGGGGCTACCTTCATTCAATTCGCACTTCGTGGCTGATAGTCGTGTATCTTCCCATATTTGTAGGACTCTCATGCGGCCCTCGGACACTTAATCGGAGTTTGACACAAGAAAAGTTCAACTAGCGAGGTACGGGCTTTATTGAAGCATCTATCTACAAGAGAAGTGCAAAGAACCATCTGTGGCTCAAATGTAGTCTCTCCCAGACAGACGCCCAAATGGAAACGTGCTGAAATATGTGTAAAACTGTTTAAACTGTTGATAAATGGTATGGCCGGGTAACATTCTTGCACCTCCCTGAATGGATTCGCTGTAGTGCTTGGGGCCACTTTATGGCTTCCAGGCTCTCATCTATCTCCAACATCGATGCTGGGAGTTATTTAGGGCCTGAAAATAAGAGTTTAGTTTCGCCGAGATGCCTGGGGGCAGTCAGTTCTGGAAATATCTCGTCAATCGAGAATCCACGGAGTTGAACGTCTTGTGGTTAGTTTAAGCGCTCACCCGTCTTGTTGTGCACCATAATTATAGCAGATGTTGGAAAAAATCGGTCACCAGGTGGTTTATCTCCACAACCATTTAAAACTGTTTGTTTACTATCCGTTTATCATTTACGCAGGTCCATAAAATAAACAGAACAGAACAGATTTACCCGTTTAAAACGTTTAAAAATGGAAATGGTTGGAGCCTTAGAATTAAGTCATGTTGTGAATTTTTGCTTTCGGGATAGGTTGATCTCCCGATTAGGTAGCGGCTAGCACCGGCCGGCGATCACCGTGATCCAGTCAGATACTATCCACGACCTTCAAGTTGGCGTTAACAAGAAAGACTCTCCAAAGACCTGTAGAGCGACCATCACAAAAAGAAAAACGAGGCTTAAAAACCGCCCACAGACAACCAAGTTGACAATTGCAAGCTTCGCTGCTTCAGTAGATCTGTAGATATCCTATCAGCGGACTGCGTGTGAAAAAGAAGCACTAACAGGCCCGATTCGTAATTGTTTTTGACAAATCCAAATCTCGCTGATTCACAACTGTTGCAGCCTTATATAGACGCCAAAAAAACGTAGTGCGTCGCGTAGCGCATTCGCACTCATGTCGCCCTCCCTGCTACAAACTACCCTGATTCTTGGCAGCGGCTATGCTGTTATTGGCATAATCCGCCGTATCTTTGGTCGGTCTGTGCTCGACAACATTCCAGGCCCACCATCCCGGTCTCCACTCACAGGTACACGAGCGAATTTCAATTCACGCTGACTCAAGTTCACAACCCACGTAGGAAATCTTCTTGAATTCCGTGACCCCAACGGGTGGGAGTTCCAGCGTGAGTTGGAAGAGAATTACGGTGGTGTTGTTTTGCTTCGTGGGCTCTTCGGTGTTAGTGCAGTACCAGCCTCCAGATTGATACTTTGGTGTTCTGACCTGCGCGGATAGAGTCCAGCGCTTTTTGTGGCTGATCCTGTGGCATTGCATGCTATTCTCAACAAAGACTTGGACATATACGAGGAAGCGCCTCTCGCGCTCAGGTGTGCAATGCTTCCTCTTTTGTCTGGGCCAAGATTGAAGGGGTTAAATAGCATGAATAGCTTGATGTTTGGAAAGGGCATACTTTCAACCATGGGCGACGATCACAGGAGACTGCGCAAGATGATGGTACCAGCGTTCTCAACCGCCAACCTCCGGGGAATGATGTCGCACTTCTACGACGTCGCAGAGGAGGTGTGTTCTATATGCTATGCTTCATTGCTGCTGTCCCCTAAATTATATCAGGCTCGCGACGGATTGCTCGCGCCTCAAGTCACCGGAGGATCACAAGAGGTACCTCCGCCTTCCTTCCCCGATTCTACACTCAACGCCCATTCAGATTGAAATGGCATCCATCTTCACCCGCATATCGCTCGAACTCATCGGCCGCTCTGGACTCGGATACTCCTTCGACGCCCTCACCCTGGACGGCCCGAAGAGCGAGTACGCGGAGGCGATCAAGAACTTCATGTATGCATTTGACCTCCCATGCAAGCGTGACTCACTTTAACAATGCACCCCAGGCCGGTTCTTGGTAAGGTCTCCATCCTTCTCCCCCTTGTTCCGTTCGCGACGAGTATCGGCACGCCGTCCTTCCGTCGGTGGGTGCTCGACATTTTCCCGTCGAAGCTGCTCCACCGCGTGCGCGACATGATCGATTTGATGGACGCTACCGCAAAGGAAATTTTGGAAAGCAAAAAGGCCGCGCTGAAGGGAGGTGATCTCGAGCTGCAGGAGAAGGTGGCAACGGGGACAGATATCCTGAGCATTTTGTGTGCGTCCTTGCGGGTTATTCCTTCCTCACTGAACCCTGATACTCTACAAGTGCGTGAGAACTTGATGGCGGACGATTCGTCCCGGCTGACAGACACAGAACTGTTGGGACAGACCTCGTGGGTACTGTCTATCTACCGTTGTGTAAATTTCGCTTATGGCAATATTTATTTTCCAACAGGGCCATTATATTCGCTGCAATGGATACCACGTCCTCCGCTCTCTGCCGTGTCTTCCACGTCCTTGCGTCGCGGCCCGACGTGCAGGAAACGTTGCGGGCCGAGATTGTCAAATTCACCGCCAACAAGGAAGACGGCCATTTGGACCACGACGAGCTTATGGACCTACCCTATCTCGACTCCGTCCTCCGTGAGACTCTGCGTCTGTACGTGTGCTCGGCTTTGATTTGAACCTCAGCTTACGCGTCTTTAGTTACCCGCCCGTGATGCCCGCGATCATGCGTGAAACAATCGCACCAGCGGTCCTCCCGCTCTCGACGCCGATCGTCGCGACAGACGGACGCACCCTCACGTCCATTCCCGTCCCAGCGGGCACGCCCGTGTGGATCGCGATCGCCAAGGCGAACCACAACCCCGAGATCTGGGGCCCCGATGCGCGCGAGTTCAAGCCCGAGCGATGGGTGAACGGGCGTGCGGGGAGCCGGGATGTGAAAATGCCCGGTGTGTGGGGCGGGACGATGACCTTCATCGGCGGCGGGCGCAGCTGCATGTGCGTGTATCGTATCTTCATCTGGAGATATCCTGACTGGCTTTGTGGTACTTAACAGCGGCTTCAAGTTCTCGCAACTCGAGATGAGTGCGTACGAATTATATTCTAATGCGTATAGAAGTGCTAACCGGATTTGACCTCGCAGAGGTCGTGTTGTGCGTGCTGTTGCGTGCGTTCCGGTTCTCCCTCTCCAAGGACAACGAGGTCAAGTTCCAGATGTCTGCCGCGATCACAGGACCGACCGTCAATGGCGAGACTGCGATGCCACTGGTGCTGGAGAATGTGGTGGCATGAGTATCAATTGTGTTTTTGAGAGGAGAAATATACCATGGTCGGAGTTTTGTTTACACATCATTCAGACTCCATTCTACACGTACACATTATTGCAAGGAATACATATGTTCGGGATGTTGCCGACCGTTTTCAATCGCAGCATACGGACGAGCTGCTTGCTTGCGACCGATACACTCACTAGTTTCTTATACATTGTCTGTTGTCTAAATTTCCTCATACTCTATAATTGTCGAGGTTGAAAATCATGATATCCTCCGCGATCGTGGAGAGCCGGTCCATGATTGTTGCGATCTCGCGCTTCTCGACCATGCAGCTGAGAGCGACCCATCCGTCATCCTCGAGCGGGCTGATCGTCGGCGCGCGCCGCCCCGGGGTAATTTCGGTCGCCGCAGGGAGTTGAGTGCGCAGGATGTTGTACTGGTACACGACGGACTTGGTGGCGGTTATGACGCCCGCCATGCGGCGCGTGATGAGCTTGATGAGCGAGCGAGAGACGTGTGTTTCGGGACGCTCGATTCGATGAGGACTGCCTCCGAGTCGAGCACGGTCGCGATGGCGTGCAGGCATGGTGTCCCCTGATTCTGATTCAAATCGGTGACTTTGTGGCAAACAGAAGTGACTATATTGCGAGAAGCTCACCAACAAGATCGACTAGAGTGGCGCGTCATCGATCTACAATTGAACCGGCGCGCAGCCGAATTACAGACTCGGAAACGACACAGGGAGGAGGATTACCTTGTGGAGGGTGAAATCTTCCTCCCTGCCGTACGGGCGACTGGGAGATGACATTGGTCGCAAAGGCCACGAAAAGAAGGCAGAAGAAAGAAAGAAGGAAGCGACTCGGAGGAAGTTCGGGCCATCGCCGGAGCGTAACAGGGCCAAGCAGACCTTGCCTCACCGGCATGGCTTCCCCTTCATCTCAAAGCAAAGGACAAATTATTGTCCGCAAGACGACGAGATACCGGCGATTGATAGCATTGTCGCTGAAACCGCCGTAGTGAACGTCCAGGCACTCCAGAGTGGCGCTGGGCGTACAAGCAACCGCTCGTCTGATCCAGGGGTGCCCACAGGTTTGAGAGTGCCGCAGGTCGACAGTCGAAGAAGAAGCCGCAGAATTTGGAGCGCGAGCAGAATTGTCGGAGGATTGGGAAATGGTCGATATTTTTATTGAATGAGGGACTTTGGAGGAGCAGAAAGAACTGCGTACATTGGAAAAAATACTACAGCTTACATAAGTACAACTGGGAGTGCATTAGCTATGTAGTCATAGAGATAAATATCAAGCAACTAAGTACAGGCATAGGTAAGTAATTGAGCAACAAATATATGAAGGCGCGGTCAAGGAAACGACCGCGCACTATGTCCATATACAGCGCCGTATCGGGAGATGCCGGCGCACTTCGGTTTGCCGTTCCAACACTCCCCCTCAAACCGAATGAAGTCCGAGGGCAGCTGCGAAGTGCTTGGCCTTCACGCTGGGTAAAGCCTTGGTGAGAGTGTCGGCCACCATGTCTTGAGTAGGGCAGTAGACGAGGCGGATGGACTTGTTCTCGATGACATAGCGAATAAAATAATAGCGTAGGTCAATGTGCTTCGTGCGAGCGTGGAATTGGCCTATGTCGGAATAGGCGAGGGCGATGGTGGACTGGTTGTCGCCAGGCAGATTACAACAGGACTAGCTCAAATGTTAGTTCCGCCGCTCCTATGAGGTCCTCGTCCCGATCATGAGTATCATCCATCGTTTCTCCCGATCATATCTTGTAACAACTTCTAGACGGATGGGTGATACCGAATCGTACTAGTCTCTAACAATCGTTACCAGGGTATAACATTGACTATCCGAATTGCAACAAAAATACACAATGACGCTATCTAATTTTTGGACGCGTCCAGGACTCCTAGTACGCTCCCGCGGCAGCCAGGAGCTTGGAGAAATCGGGTGTGCCCAAACCACCTGAGCCGTGGATGTCAGGAAAAGTAGAGGAACGCTGGTTCTAACTCACTTAAAGGATCCCACCCGTCCACAGCGTTGAAAGCCACCTAAGTAATTATGATCGTAAGGAGGCCGAAATAACGCAAGTTGCACACCCACAGAAGATTGAGGACAGGTAGAGCCGACGTTGTGGCCGACGGTGACGTCGTTAAACGCCGTCGAGGCCTGCGAGTAGAGGAATGGGTTGAGGAAACCTAGGACGGGCTTTCCTGAGGCGACGAGACGGTCGTTGATGAGAGCGATGACAGCAGCGAAACTCGGCGAGGACGCGCTGGTTCCTGAGCCCACAACTGTTTGGCCATCCCCCACGATCTCGAAGTTGACGCCCTGCACCGAGACATCAGGATACCCGCGCCCGGTCTTGTTGAATATCCCTGCAAAGTCCGATGGAACGGTCGCAAGGAAGTTGCTGACGGCAGCAGTTTGATACTCCTGGGCAGCGAAAAAGTTCGAAAAGCCTCCCCCGCTAAAATTCGCGGCGATCTCGGGCGCGAAGCCCGCAGTCGAGCCCACAGAGGTTAAGAACGGACAGGACGCGGGGAAGACGGCCAGGAATGTATTATCTGCGCATTGGTCGGGGCTGTCGTGGCCTCCGCGCACCCCACCCTAAAAGCACGGTCAGAGTTGCACGGACGAGGAAGGAACGATACGAACATCTCCGGAAGCAAAGATGACCGAAATCCCTCGTGCGCCGAGGGCCATGTAGCCGTCGCATATTTTCCTGTGAAAAATGAATCGATAAATAAACGGTTTGCCCCGACAATTGAATACTAACGTTGCCATGCTGATATCAAATGCGGATTCGGTACCACCGTAAGACGTGGTTATTACGGAAGGCGGGTTCGCAACGCCGTCAAGGAAAGTAGTCGTGTCTAACAGGCCTTGAACGAAATCGTCTCCACCCACTGACAGGAATTGCAGTGGAACTTCCGTGGCAAGACCTAAATTGGTTGAACAAACCGCCACAGCTCATTTAGCGCACGAAGAACATACCCGCAGCATATTCGACGTCGAGGTTGGCTTCGAGTCCGGCCTCATTCGGCCCTTGGGGATTCGTTCCATTGTCAGCACTCAACAGCGTGAACGTCTCCGTCGAATTTATATCGGGCCGGAACTGTTGGAGAAAGTTCTGATAGCGTCGCAAAAGTCAGGTATGTCTTCTCCCCATTACTGCCAGGACGAACCGTGAGATCCGCACTCTGCGCAAACTCGTCTTGGTAGGCAGTCACAAGGAGAGCGTTGGTCTTCTGGGTAGCAGGGGTCGTCGGGATCCCATAGAGCTGCTGCAGGCAACTGGGATTTATGACACCCGAACCGTCGGCTGTGTTGCAGGACGATGCCGCCGTCTGGCGCTTCTCGAGATTGGAGGCTTCGTTTGCTAAGCGACTGCTCGGCGCTACAAAGGTAGTAGTAGGATGAATTACAGCGACGTGCCCCACGAGCTCGGACGGCAGCGACACAGAGAGCGTGCGCGTGATCGTATTCGCCATGGACGGGTGCGCGAAAACTTCGAATTGCGTGGCGAAGAGTTTATTTGCCTGGACGACTGGGAGGGTGATGGACATCCAGTCTCCGTTCGGCGAGATGACAGTGGGTGTGAGCCCATTCGCAGCCGCGAATGCCTGGAAAGCAGAAACTGTTTCTGCGGAGGGTTGGACGAATGATTTTACCTGCGTGTTCCGCATCAGTCATGTAATTCTAGCGAACGGAACGAAGAAATAACGAACGTCGTCCATGGACAGCCACTGTCGGAACTCGGAGCTCCCGGGTGTGGAAAGGCTCATGAGCCTTTCCTGTAGACCCGAAATATTGGTCGACGCCAGAGCAACACGGAGGGTGAGCATCTGGTTCGGGGGTGCAAGACCTTGGTTGATGAATCCAGCGGGAGCTGCTGAACGGCTCTGATGCACAACCATGCTGCCGGCTGATGCCGAAGCAACGATTGAGAGGATAGCCAGGAGCTTGCCGAGAGTCATGTTTGCGAAACAAGGTGGGGAAACGGGATCGGCGGGGGCGGGTTGTAGGTCGAGACTCGAGGTATATTGAGTTTATAAAGCTTTCCAGGTGAGGTCAACAGGATGCTTGGGCGATGCCGACTATGTTTAAATTAACAACTTACTTCACTAGCGCCATGATAGAAGCATGATTTCCGAGCACTCTGGATAACGACCGATGCACACTGCAACCGCTCGCACGCGCATAGGAAGTGGAGGACGACGTGGTGCATGTGGCGGCGGTGTGCAGTGGGTGGATGGGATGTCGGGACAGCGAGGCTTAAGCACTCCCGCAGCCGAGAACGACGGTGCGTTGAGGAATGCTTTGCTTAACGCACCGTCGCGGCATTCCTTGACGCACCGTCGATCCAAACTTGGTCGGGATTGGGATACTCGGGGGCAGTGTGTAGAGAGAACTGAAGCCTGGATGGCATCGAGTCGAGGGGGCTGTTGTTGGCCGACCTGGTGGTTGCTGTAAAGGGGACGTTACGTGGAGGTGTGCTTATGCGGAGAAGAAGTGACCTCTGTGTGGCGCCATTGACGACGAACATTAGATCCTGGATGAAAGTAGAACAAACCGCGACAGCTAAAAATGGGCCACAGCTTGACGTGAGAATCATGCGTTGCCGTCGCCAGGTGTGTTGCTTCGTGTGCTGTAATCCGATGCGCGGGCTTGGAAACGGAGAGTTTGGAAAATCCACATCTGCATTCGAAACGTAAATCATTCCTGCACGCAGAGGTGAATGTCCGAAGCCAGCGCATGGAAATACATTCGCACTAATTTTACTGAAGAGGGCAATACCGCGAACACCGGTCGAGCGTCTACTTCAAACTTTCGTCGCACGGCTCCTCCGCCGCGAGCGCTTGGAGCTGACACGCAGGCGTCTGTTAGAGAGTTAGTGCGCGCCACTGGGCTGTTAGCCAAGCCTTTGGAGATTGATTCGAGCCTAGCATAACCATGGAGACGCACGTTTTACGCCAATAACGACATACTTGTAATGAGGGCGGTATATCCCTCCCTTGAACCCACTTCTGAATGGTGCGAGTGGCGAGTCACTGCGCACTTCCCAATTGGGATGTGGCAGTGAGTGGTGCTTGTTGATATTTGCCACGAATCCCGTGACGCGGACAGTTTTTGCTGCGAACCTTGTGCGAACCCAATGCGAACCTCTGCGTGCACCGCACTGCTACCACGGCCCTACCGACAAATGGACTCCCCATTCAGCGACACTTCAAACGATATCGTGTTTTTCATGCTGAGATTCAGAATTGGCGCGTCTCCTCAACACCCATTACTTGCCCATTACGTTTCAAGGTTATACTCGTGAGTCGTCGGTCGCTCACCCATGGTCGCTCGTTTTGCCGCGTCTTCATGCTCCGTGGTGTGTGCCCTGACCGTCCTCTCCCTCCACTTCGATTCATATTTCATGTATAGTAATAGTTTCACATTTCGCGCGCGGACCGACTCGTTCCTTGCGCAAGAGGTGCTTTCTAAGATAATCCTACCCATACTTATTCCGGACCCCACAGCCCATGTCCCCCTTTGTCTCCTGCCAACCATTATCAAACCAGTATTCTGACCCTCCCCTCTTCAGCCAGCCCACATCCCGTCCGCGCTAGCCTACCTCAACTTCTTAGTGCGCATTGCTCTCACACCTCTTTTCTTCACCTGTTCGACGCTGAGCTTAGTCTTGGCGATCTATCGCGGGTTATCTCTATCCACGTCGACGCATCTATATGTGGCCCTCCATTGCCATTAATATTTTCATCCTCCCCACGCAAGGTAGGGATCGTCCACCGGCGTGAGGGAATGAGAACTCCGACGGGAGAGTTCCTCAGCAATTCCCACCGATAAGGCCTCACCTGGCCTCCCCCGCCCTGCCGTGTCTATATATACGCCATCATCCCTCGTGAAAATAGAAGATCGTGTGCTCTGAACATATGGGAGGTTTAAATTTATCTCGATACTATCGCGCAATACTTGCATTTGACATCCCGGCGTAGCTCTTGTCTTCTTTCCCTAATCTCGGATGGGGTATAAATTCGACGCATTGGACTGCTACCCTCGGCCACCCCTCCCTGTGTCGCGACTATGGGCTTTCGCAATCTCCTGGCTGTTCTCTCCATCGTAGCTGTGGCGTATGGCGGCATGGTGGTGCACGAGAGCCGTACCGCCGTTCCGTCAGGATTCGTCCGCCAGGGGCCTGCATCAGCCGACGAGATGATAACCCTTCGAGTTGCTCTGACTTCCAACAATGTCGCAGGGTTGGAGGAAAAG
Source organism: Mycena latifolia (assembly GCA_029289555.1). Lineage (NCBI taxonomy): Eukaryota > Fungi > Basidiomycota > Agaricomycetes > Agaricales > Mycenaceae > Mycena > Mycena latifolia. Next base: position 59,117 of record JARJLE010000306.1, on the reverse strand, counting down.
CTGATGTCGATCTCCACGCCTGGGAGCTCCGAGTTCAGACAGTGGCTGTCAATGGAGGAGGTTCGCCTCTTCATTCTCTTCGGAAGCTATCTCGCTTACGAGACAAACACAGGTCAAAGCCTTCGTGCAGCCGTCGCAGGAAACAGTTTCCGCATTCAACGCGTTCGCGTCCGCAAATGGCCTCAAGCCCACCGTTATCTCGCCGAACGGGGATTGGGTGTCCATCACGCTCCCGGTCTCTCAGGCCAACAAGCTCTTCGCTGCGCAGTTCGAAGTTTTCGCACACCCCTCGATGACGGATACGATCACGCGGACACTCTCGGTATCGCTGCCGTCAGAGCTAGTGGGGCACGTCGACGTGCTGCATCCCACCACTGAGTTCGTTGAGCCCAATGTGCGTCTGGCGCCGCCAATGCGCACGCTCGACAAGCGCGCACCCGCGGCATCGTGCAACTCGAGCGTCGCTAGTGGTGTTGTCACCCCCACCTGTTTGCAGGCGCTGTACGGGATCCCCGCGACCCCAGCCACTACGGCGGGAAATGCCCTGCTCGTTACTGCGTACGAAGAGGAGTTTGCGCAGAAAGCCGATCTTACGGTGCGTGCTTCTCCAGTTTCCTCAGATTGCTGTGTACGACAGAACTGCTCGTAGGCTTTCCTCAAACTGCTGCGCCCGGATATCCCCTCAACCACGACGTTCACGCTACTTAGCGCCGACGGCGGAGTGAACACGCAGAATGCAAACGACGCCGGCGTTGAGGCTAATCTCGATATCCAATATACGACGGGTATGTGTTGCGTGCGGGATCGTGCACGGTGTGGATACTCAAAGAAACGTAGGCACCGCGACGGAAGTCCCGATACAATTCCTGTCTGTCGGCGGAAACAACTTCGCCACGTCCTTGTTGGATACAACCACGTTCCTCGACGGCGTGGCTAACCCACCCACGGTCATGACCACCTCGTACGGGTCCACCGAGTCGTCTTTCGGAAACACCATGGCAACGTCGGTATTATATCTGCGGCGAGTTTTCTCGGCTTACTTATTATTTCACAGCAAAGTATGCAACGGCTACATGGCCCTCGGCTCCCGGGGTATTTCCGTCGTTTTCGCCTCAGGTGATGTTAGTCGCTTCCTCCACTTGTCCATGCCCCTCTGGATCACTGACCCTGACTTGTAGGGCGGCGTGCGCGGAAACCACGACACGACCAGCGTCTGCAATAATAACGTCTTCATGCCTGTCTTCCCCGCCGCCTGCCCCTTCGTCACCGCCGTCGGCTCGACGCAGGGCTTTGGCCCCGAGAAAGCGATCAACTTTACCGGAGGGGGCTTTTCGAACTTTTTTGCTGCTCCTTCGTATGTGATTCATTGGTCTTTTTGTGAATTAAATCTTTTACCGCCCCCAGTTTCCAAACCACCGCCATTGCGGGCTTCCTCAAGACCGTGCCGTCCAACTTCGCCGGGACCTTCAACAAGACGGGCCGCGGGTACCCCGACGTCTCGCTGCAGGGGTGGAACTTCGAGATCGTGTCCGGCGGGGTGACGGGCCTAGTGGGCGGGACGAGCGCGAGCTCGCCGACGTTCGCTGGGATCATCGCGCTGATCAACGCCCGCCTCATCGCGGCGAAGAAGCCCGTCCTCGGGTTCCTCAACCCGTTCCTCTACACGACGGCCTCCGGTGCGTTCACCGACATCACGCTCGGCCACAACTCGGGCTTCGTGTGCCCCGCCTCTTCGGTGCGTCTGACTTACAACATGATTTTGGCGCCTGCTTATTGCCGTCGATCAGGTGGCATTCGATGCGGCGGTGGGGTGGGATCCACTCAGTAAGTCTCCGTGCCAGAACTTCTAGAAATTTACTGACAGCGCCGCGTTAGCTGGATTCGGTACACCCATATTTGACAAGCTCCTCGCCGCCGCGCTGGCATAGGTTTTTGGGCACCGGCAGAATATAAATATTGTTGGTATTTCTGATGGGGAATGTAACCAATCCTTCTGGAATAAATTCTCGTATCATGAACGAGCCGTCCTGTATTTGCACTGCTGTTATTCACCTCCTCGTCGCTCTCTGCCTAGCATTTCTGCCGTAGTGGGTCCAGGGTATCCTTGAACCGTCCTTGTACGTTCTGAAATGAGACATAAGGGCTGCAATCCCATCCTGCTTGTTATCCTGACGATTAGACTGCGTCCGCTCAAATTCACAAGAGAGAATCCTACGAAAGCATTGACGGAAATAATTCCAGATTAATGGAACGAGAATTGAACCCTATTTTGCGAGTGTGCTGGGAGTACATTCTGCGGTCCCGGGCAACATAGTTCGAGGACGCTTCACGATAATTGGTAAAGGTCCACTGTGTTCTAAATTAATACATTGGAATTAAAAAGGGACCTACTCCTGGCACCAGAGTGGCCGCGTCACACGCCCGCCAGCTGCCAAAGCTTGCAGGTCCACGCAACTACATGCCAGTGCAAGCCGATGCGTAGGAGCAGGGCAACACGACTTGATGTGGAAAGGTAGTCGTCACTTGAGTCGTGTGCCGTGTTCGGCTGACCGGTCAGGCGCGATTGGATATGTAGTTGGCGAAAGAAATGGCTAGTTTGGCAGGACATCTGAATGGATGCTGATCGCTTGCGTACAAATTTACAGTGTAGACTGTTCAGAGTAGTCCTGACGTGAATGATTCATGGCAGAGGAACACCTGAGTTTGGGATGGTGTAACTCATGGGAAATCAGCCGAAGAAACTCGACGAAATTAATGGCTGTGTTTGACAACATATTTTTTATGCCTTCCCAACAAACAGCAGAAGAGAAACGCGACACCAGTCGTATTGTAGTTTGAAGATGCCCGAGATAGAGCAGAGTTGAACCATTCATCAAATAACATCCAGCGGACGTCTGCGTTAGGACCCTTCGTCCAGCATCCGTGATAAGTATAGTACTGTTAGAGCTTAGACCCTGAAATTCCTGGAAATGACGACAAGAAAATTAATAATTATCGAGGCGCATGCTTGGCCATACCGTAGATCCGATCTAATCAGATTGTACAATCACGGTCTAGACAGGTCTAGACCCACATCGATCTCGTTTCGAATCAAAATCAGCAGCCTCCGGTTCATCCTGTTTCCTTTATCCCGCATCCTTCTCCGTTTCCCCCCACGTCGCCACGATGGCCTTCGGCCCCCGCGCACGCCAGTTCCTCCCGTACGTCAACTTCGTCGTGGCCAGCACCGCCCTCGCCTTCCAGACGACCGTCCTCTACCCCTGGCACCACCAGCTGGACGCCGCGTTCCACGTGCTCAAGGACGAGCAGGCGGAGATGCTCAGGACGTACCACGACGTGAAGCTCCGGCGCTTTGGGGAGCTCGAGCGACGGATGGAGGGGCTAGAACAGCGAATGCAGGTGCGTGCTGGTGCGATGCGTTCAACAGCAATACTCATACGGGGGCAGGCGCTTGACAGGGTGGCAGCGAGCGGATCGCCCTGAACCGCGCGGTCATAGTAGAGATGCCTCCATTCCCTCGCCACAGCGAAGCGCCTCTCAGTGTACCTCGCCCCACCCCATACTCCGACCAGGCCTCTGCGCGCCCATGGCGCAGCATACGACACTTAGATCCTAGGAGAAATTTACACCTGCGCACATCCAGCACATAATTTAATCTAAACTTCGCCGGACTCATTCCGAGGATAACTGTTCGATTCAGAACCCGGTCAGCCGAACACGACACATGACTCGAGTGACGACTACCGTTATATATCACAGTAAGTTGCCCTGCTCCTGTGCGCCGGCTTGCACTGGCATGTAGAGTAGATGAGACTTGACTTTACGTCGGTCACCAACGCGGCCGCTCTGGCGGCAGGAGCAGGTTCCCTTTTTCTTCAAGTTCGCGTCAACCGACAAATCCCTTGCTGTGTACACTCTGTTTCAAGGTCCTTCAACTTATTCTCCGATATCGTTGCTTCAAGACAATTCGCTCAAATTCAAAGACTTAGTAGCAGTTGTGGGGATCTGACTTAATGTCACAGAGTCATCTTTTAAGGTTTGCGGGCGCAGACGATTCTCCGCTGTGTCTCATGGACTGACGCAACAAATCGGGTCAAACCAGGACGCGTTCGGATCACCCTCGGCAACTGTCTCGAACTCTCACCCACTGCAGGACGCGCAGCTACAAGTTCACCCCAAACCGCGCATGGAATCGCCTTTATTTAAGGAACATCTCGGCACAAACCACGTTCCTAAGGACACAGATATCTCTCATCTGCTCATCTGACATCTTCTGAGGTATCGGCTGCGAGGGACCCCCAGGTCACAGAAGAAGACCCAGTGCACGATGTGTAGCTGTTCGCTGTAGCTGGTCGTCTTTCGAGGACGCCCAGGAGCTGTGTTGAGCCGATCAACCGAGGAGATATGAAGCAGCGATTTGATTTGTTGTGCGGTTTGCCTGATGGAAGAGGGCAGGTTTTCGTTGGGTGATGGATACTTTCGAGGTGTGTGCAGGTATTCAGATCCGAATCCAAACTGAATTTGATTTCCAACCTTGCCAACAACCAGGAACATTCTGCAAATCCGATTTTTGCATGCATGTAGGGTGATTGATCGAACAAAGTCTGTGTCTGCCATGGAGGTGTGGCGCAGGGCCGTAGGCTCATATTGGGCGCGTGCAGACTTAATGGCGCGTTGTTTGATTTCTCAGGCAGACCGTTTTTGATCCGAGGTCGTTGTAAATCGCAACGACGAGTCCGCCTTGTCGCGCCGCCAAGATCGTGAAAGCGACCTCGGAACACCGCCATCACTCGGAACTCCACCACGCGCAGGGTATATGTAAAAGCGGTTGAGGACCCCTAACTCGTAGCCTCGCAACATGTCTCCCACTCGCAGCATCGGAACCTCTACCTTTCCCGCTATTGGATTCGGGGCGATGGGAATTTCCGCGTACTACGGTGAAGTAGAATCGGACGAAGAGCGGTTCAAGGTACACACTGTGCGCTCTGTATGTATGGACTCTCTAAAAATTAATCTTGATGCGTAGGTCTTCGACGCGGCGCATGCCACAGGATGCACTTTCTGGGACACCGCCGACGTGTACGCCGATTCCGAAGAATTGATTGGGAAATGGTGCGTGGATGTCTGTGTACCTCAGGGAACAGAAGCTTAAACGGTGATGTAGGTTCAAGCGCACCGGCAAGCGTGCGGATATCTTCCTGTGCACGAAAGTCGGATGCTTGCTCGACGGGTCCGTGGACGGGAGTCCTAAGCATGTGCGCGAGGCCGCAGAGGCGTCACTCGCGAAGCTCGGCGTCGAGACGATCGATCTGTGTTATCTCCATGTAATTTTCCTCTTCCGTTGTGGGTATACCTACTGACCTATAAATTCACCAGCGAGCCGACGCGAAGACGCCCATCGAGCACACAGTCAGCGCTATGGCCGAGCTCGTCAAGTGCGCGCACTGTCATTTTTCCCGCGCATGGCATCCTATACTCACTCGTCCGCGCAGAGAAGGCAAGGTGAGGTACCTCGGTCTTTCCGAAATCTCGGCCTCCACTCTGCGCCGCGCGCATGCGATTCACCCTATCGCTGCAATCGAAGTGGAATACTCGCCCTTCACGCTCGACATCGAGGATCCCAAGATCGACCTCATCAACACCGCGCGCGAGCTCGGCGTGAAAATCGTCGCGTACTCGCCGCTCGGGCGCGGCCTGCTCACGGGCCAGTACGTGCGTCCTTACCTTCCCCATTCTCCACCTCTACGTAAAAAGTTGAACTCCCGTGTGCAGAAATCCCCCGACGACTTCGATGCGACGGATTTCCGAAAGTACATCGCTCGGTATGCCGCTCTCGCGCCTTGACTCCGTATGTGATTGAAGAATGCCTCATGCTTATGATCATGAATTCAGGTACAACGCGGCCAACTTCCCCAACATCTTGAAGCTCGCCGACGGGCTCAAATCCATCGGCGCGAAATACAGCGGGGCGACGGGCGGACAGGTCGCGCTTGCGTGGCTCCTCGCGCAGGGCGACGATGTCATCGCTATCCCGGGCACGAAAAAGATCAAGGTGCGCCGCGCGCTCTATGGATAAGCAATTCCTGTGCTGAGCACGCATATGTACAGTACCTGCACGAGAACATCGCGGCGGGTGCCCTGACGCTGTCGGCGGAGGACGTACAGGCCGTGCGGGACGTCGCGGCCCAGGCGGATGCGGCGCAGGGGGAACGATATCCCCCGGCTATGATGGCGCAGATGTTCGTCGAGACGCCTGCTTTGACGTAGGCTGCAACAAGGATGTGCTCTGTATACACAATCAAACACGTAGTCTGTTGACGGAGTAGAAGTTATTCACTTCTCAGAACTGACCAAGGTCCCAATACCCATTGGCCGTACAGTTTCCGTGCGTGAACTCTACCCATCTAAGTTAGCAGTGTGGCTTCTCGATGATTATCTCTTCCGGCAACGAAGAACGAGCTGCACCAAGCACTGCAAAAGCACTGACCGAATTATTGTGTGTCGAATTGGACATGCCGTATACACAACGTACTTGAATACTAACGTGGATTTATGAGTCTCAGTTAAAGAACCAGAACCTACTAACTATCAGATCGAACTCAGGTTCAGCTTTCTTATCCGCTTCTGGGTCAAGGTCGATCACATGTTGCCCAAACAGGCGCCCACTGGCGCTTGTCATCTCTTCTCTTTATCTGCACCATCCATGGACTCTGAGGACGAGCTGCAGCTTGGATCGGAATTCAACTCTGAATCAACGGCTGCTGAGCATGACCCGCCTCAAGATCAGTTCGTTTCCCGCCCTCATCCTCCGAGGACCGAACAAGACTCTGATCGTGCTTCAGATCCCCCGGCGTTTTCTTCCCCAAAGCACAGCACTTTGTAGTCGCCGGCGGAAAATTCCAGAATATTACGAATATAACTAGGACTCATGTCACCCCGACCATTCCTTCCGGTGACCAGAGACGTCTCGCTCTTGTGGAAGGATACCTTTAATCAACGAACAGACTTTCGAAGGATCCCAATCGGAGACCTGGATTTTCGAAACGAGATACGATTGGAATGCGGCTCCGGTGTGGCATATCACCGACGTGGCCAACATTCTGCGAGACGCATCTATTCTGCGAGGATTCACGGCTCCAGGGCGCCCATGACTGTGGCTTTGTATCAGGGCGAGAACGCCGAACAGGAATGGCGACAAGATATCTCGCATAACTTGTGGCTTCGGTAAGCGCAGATCTTGCCTTGCCTCTGCGATATAAATTTTATGCTATAGCCATCCGAATTTCATCCAACTCTATGCCACAGCGAGCTCGTACAATATACATGCTGCGATTTTCCACGATGGTCGGGGTCTGCTCTTTCTTGTAACCATGGGATACCTAACGAGTTCAATCAGAACTGATTTCTGCGAAACAAGTGTTGGAAAAGTATCGTGTTTCCCACTTCGCGACGGTATATCTCTGGGGATATCTTGTATGCCCACCGTCACGACTGCAGCCAGCTGACATTGATTTCGATTTCCACAGGAGGAGGAATTTCTCGTAAACGCATCTTATCTGGTAGTTGCCGCTCACTCACAAGGCGCCGTGTTCGCAGGATGCCTGGCTATATGCACAGTCTGTTTCTAATCGTTCTCTGGTACGTAGCTTGGACCCGCTATTGTTGCGTGTTTTCTATTCATACCTCTAGGATTCATGGGACTGCACGATGTGGATACGGCCTTCGACCGGCCGACTTTGCGTTGAGCTAGCAAGTAATTACAGCGACAAAATTTACCTTTACAGTATATTTTCATCCCCGCCATCCTCGACGACTCTCTCGTTTCCTGAATTCCCTGACGACTCCAAGATCATACATTCCGTTTTGCCGGATCTTTATCTTGAAATTTGCTTCTATAATTTCAGACACTATCTCAAGCTCTCAATTTCTATGGATGTATCAGTGCCCCTGGGCGCAGTTATTTTCTGTCGCCCAGACTCCGATGGTAGCAGTCATCCGACCGAGATCGCACGTATCCCTGATATGGAGATCGAGGATGTTGGTTGGAAGGCGAACAGGCGACAGCTATCGTTGGTTGTGGAGAGTGGGTGGACTCGGTGTGTTCCTTTTCTTGACTCTATCTTCCGCAAATCTCTGAGCATCGCTGCAAATGATCGGAAGCCTGCATTCCAGTGATATTTTGGATGGAAGCGCCATTAATCGAGCCTTCTACTGCGCTGATGGTCCTCTCGCAAAGAAAGCATGGCTAGCGCAGGCCAATCACATCTTCGATCGTCTCGGAATAGCTTCAAACCACGCTGATTACTGTATGTGCACTGCGAATATACATGACAGCTACCCCCATTCTGACGAGAGCTGCACCAGTCGTCATCCACCGAGTCTTATACGAACTCAAATTATCGGACGCTGGTGCCACGGGCATTCCCTCAGGATATCTGTTCCTTTGCCCCTTGACGGATCTGCATTCGGACCGCCCGTCGCTTTTTCAGTGGCCAGATTGCCCCGCATACTGGTCCTTCGATCCATTGGGAGCTGAGCGGCTGAGCATGGAAGAGGCGGGGCGGCTCGGGTTTCCCTGCTTCGAGTTTAATCGGGAAGTCCGTGGATACCACTTCGACGAAAGTGTCTACACCGGGATCCGCCTTTTCCATGAAGGCAGGGGGTTCGATCCTGATAGCACAGAACTCGCCCGAGAGCTGGGGTATCCGCTTTACTATGTGTCTTATCAGCAGGAAGGTCTGATTTCACCCGGTGGGCTAAAATAGGTTCCATTATCTCTGAATCTTCGCCTGATTCTGAACAGACCAGGAGAACGACGATGACCGGAAGGTTGAGGGTTACACATCCGATACACACCCTCAAAGTTTAGTTGACCAAGAGTCTGGTGCGCCCATTGATTTATTTCCGACTCCTTGAATTGAGAATACTATTTCAGAGCCGGATGCATCTCTTACTCTAACTACCTTGAGTTTGGACGAAACAGAGATGATCGAGCCATCGAGGAATTGGCGGATTGTCATGGGTGCCCAGTTTACACTCATTCTGATGTTGACTTTAATCTGCGTGTATGATCTTTTTTTTGCCGATTATTAGCCCTGTCTCCCACTTATATTGCATACTACGGCCTGGCCATATGGCATTGTTCGAATTTATCTGAGCTTCTTTGTTCAGCTCTACAGCGATTATTTTGCACAGTTGGATTCTCTCGCAGACGTGTCAAAGATAGTGAAAATCGAGGGAATGCAACGTCGTTTGATCTTCGTGCTCTGTTAAGTTCAACATTCCGCGGCTCTGTGACCGTGATGCTACTACACTTGTCTCACAGCTCGTCTTTCCAACGAATATTCTCGCGTTCAACCGGAGGCATGCTCCACATCCGCGGAGTGGATATCCTATCCACTAGCACAAGTTACTTGAAATAGCAGTATAAATATCAATTTCCTAAGCACTTCGTTCTGCATCGTGGCCCGCCACATCCGCGACCTGCTTTATAACAGGCGATTGGTCCAAAGCTCAAGATCGCACCGTTACTTCTCCAGCCCCGCGAAGTGATCGAACGTCGTCTCTTCCACGAGGATCGGCTTTATTCCACACCAGTTAGTATATGTTCTCTGCCAATGCGAGCGCAGGGCGACGCACAGAAGAGATGTTGGGCTTCCTGCCGAGCCAGCCGTTCAAGCGCAGCGTCGCTGTTGACGGGCGCGCGGACAGTCAGCACACATGTATACGATGGGTGGGAAGGAAAGGGAATGAGCGCACTGTCAGAGTCGGGCGGACTCGGCAGGAAGGGGTAGTGCGCGAGCTGGATCGTGGGCGGGAGGCTCGGCCGCTTGCCATGCGGCGCCTCGGGGCCGCGCGAATTGAGGTTGCGGAGCTGCGATGTGATTGAGTAAGCCAGCTCTCCAGGAACATAAAACAAAGCGGAAGGACAAGGGGGAAGAGGGAGGGTGCGCACCATAGCGTGGGTGTACACGCGCCCGAGGCAGATGCTGACCGCGAAGGATACTATCCCAGATGGATAATCAGTGCTGCGCGGACAGGAGGGAGGGGCGGGCTCGTACAGTTCGTTTCCTGTTTATCTAGTATAAAACTGCAGGGGATGAGTGGCTCGAATACGCGGCGGAGCAGAGGGGACGTACGGAATGAGCGTAGCAGTGGAGAACGCCGCTCCGAGGACGCCGGTTTGGAGCGCGACCGTGCAGAAACGCGGGAAGCTGGGGGAAGACAATTGTTAGTTTGAATTTCGCTTGGGGAGCACTGAGCAAGCATCGTGCCTGTGGATGGCCCGGATGGATTGGCGCGAGGTGAGTAGTAGGGCGAGCGCGATTAAGACGTCCGCGCCGACAGAGGCGCCCATCCAGAATCTAGGGCGAGGCGAGCACGGTTACCAGAAGGAGAAAGACAGGAGGCTTGGGGACGCACATGGCGGGGAGGCGGAGTCTGTCGCGATCGTCGTACGATGGATCCATCACCATCGAGCCCGTGAACAGGCCCGTGCCGGTGAGCTACTGTAGAATAAATACCTCGCTTTGGATCGGGAGAGGAGACGCACGGCGGCAATGGCGGTGAGCAAGAAAACGAGCGAGGGGACGCGGTGGGTCGTGCTGTAGGGCGGTCAGCGGGGCGCGGGTGAGGCGAACAGGCGGCTTGCATTTCCCAATAGCGGTACGTAAGGTAGAGGCGCGTTATGGCGGCGGAGACGCCCGTTAGTATGACAAACACCGGTACAATCTGGGGGATAGTTTCAGACGTAGACGGACGGCGGACCAGGCGGGTACGCACCAAGGACCGGGTGTTGGAATAGGCTTCGTCGCCTTGGGTGTAGAGTTTGAGGAGTAGTTTAGTGGAATAGAAGCGAACGCACCCCAGTGTGTTACAGTATTCTACAACGGGCGCCATCAGTGGGGATCCGCGGAAATGAGGGGTATGCCTACAAGGTAGACTAGACCATCAGATGCTGCGGTATCGAGCGTATCGATTGCCAATGCAAGGAGGACCACCGTCTTGAGGACAAATGGATCCTGCTGCGCAAGACGGCGGAAATACTTAATGACCTGAGACGAGGGTGAGCTGGGGGAATGAGACATGCGAGGCTGGGTACTTCGACGACTTCGAGGATGTACAGAAACTGGATGGGTTACCCTGTCAGCCTCGCATGGAGCGGGGATTGCAAAACACACACCGAATTTGCGTAAGTTCCAATTAGCAGTGCCCTGCAAGCACACGTCAGCGAGTTGGAGAGATGGGTTGGGATTCGCGGCTTGCCCGAGTATCTTGTCCCGCGAGACGGTCAGGAGCGACATGATGGTGGTTAAAAGAATGGAGTGGAGCGGATGCGAACGGTGGTCTGCGAGCGCGTTTGTTGCTAAATACTTGTTTGAAATGCTTCCTCGATCGTCTAACTTGACATCAAAATTCGACAGACATTTGACCTCCTTCGATCACAGGTATATGTAGATGCGTCCGCTGATGGTGGTGTAAAAAAAACCCAACGAAGGTCTGAGCCCGGGTCGAGCGCTCCGTAGCGTCTGACTCGCAGACATTTTTCAGGTTCGCGTCCACTGTGCCGCCGGACGTAGGTCGAGTCGTCGTCAAGGAAACCATTGGTCGGCTGTTGCTCGATTGGCGCGGACGTGGAGCACTTATTTTTGCTAGAATAATTTAACCAGACGAAGTTTAATTGGTTGGAAATGAAGCAACAGGTTATCCGAGGAGGCGCATTGACGCAGCTTGGGATTGGATTTGGGTTGGCGCCGCCGCGCAGAGCTCCTAAAGGGTGGAAGTCGGATGACAATGAGATGAAGTGGCAGCCAGATAACAGAGCTATTGAGAAGGACTGTGAAAAGAGCCTGAGGGTGGGAGGCATTGCAAAAGCAGGCGTCATTGTACCGAGGTTGCCGGGGGAGCCAAACATTGAAACAATGCCAGCGGCTGCCACGTGGCCAGCTTTGTTTCCCATTCCATCTCAGGCAAATCTCAGGCGACTCGAGGCGGTTAGGAAGAGTGGGTCGGTAACGTTTTATTCGTATTTCTAAGTGTTGAGCGGGGACCTCTAGGCTCTGTCGCAGCCTGGAAACCAATGCTTGGACTGTGTAAGGATTCGCCACGTGCTCACTGGCCCGATTGGGCAGATTAGTCATTTCTCGGTTCGGTTCTCTTTCCTATTTCTTTATTACTCATTTCTACCTAGTTTAAGTCATAGATAGTCAGTACGACTCATTAGGAGTCATTACCTACGGATCCGAAGGATCCCTAGATAGGTATAAATACTCTCAGTAGTTTAGCAGTCGGCATTCTAACGTTCAACACGTAGACTTTACCAACTCAACTCTGGTCTCATAAGTCTACAAGCAACATCAAGAATCTAAGTGTCTACGACTTTCCCAACAGGAAACTCCGTAGCTCACATTTTTTTTGAGTTCCAATTTTTCTCGTGTTTTACGCAATCGGACTGATCATCCGATTGAAGCGCTGGCGCAACGAACCAATGGTTCAAACCAGACCATCTGATAACATGGTACATGCACGCGGGAAGACGTACGCTTCGACCGCGCAAGAAGTTCGGACTTCACCGAAGAATATTTCGGGCGAAGTGGCCGAAGTTGGGGCATCGTTCTCGAAAGAGGATGCCGTAGTCTTCGTAGCGGAGGGCGAGCTTCCCGAGGGATGCGCTCCGGCTACAGATCGAAACGCTGTGAGCGTTAACTCTCCACCTCATAACGAGAGGGCGGATGGAGCCCGATTAGACCCAGAGTTAATGGAATCATCGGAAGAAGGTTGGAGCGGCTGCTCACCTTATGGCTTGAGCGACGGCTCGCCGGCGGCTGGGAGCTGGGGCTCGCCGATGGCTGGGAGCATGAGCTCGCCAATAGCTGAGAGCGGGGGCTCGCTATCTGAAGTCCATTGTGAAATGGCCGGGGACGCATTAAGCCTGCCCCGGATCACGCGTGTTAATAGGCCCAAGTGTTGGCCTGCACCGTTGAATCTCAACCATCAAATGTCACCCACCTCGTGCGGTATGAGTCCGGATGAGGATCCCTTGGGCATGCCGCGAGATGGCATCAGGGAGTACGGTAACAAGGGATCGCAAGGAGATGTCGATCTTCCAGCGCAGATCCGATTGTCCACGATTGAGGCTTTTGATCGTGTATACTGTATGACGGTTAGAGTCAAAGAACCAGAGATTAAACCTGTCAAGAATAAGCTTGGGTCAGGCTCTGGGAAAGGGAAAGGCATAGGAGCAAGCGAATTAAGTGCTGGATATGCCGAATTTATTCGCAAGATGGAGCAGGCAAAGAAAACTGCGGGGCCATCGCACGCGAAGAAGGCTGAGGAGCCGAAGAAGCTAGAAAGGGAAGCGTCGCAGCCGCAGAAATCGGCAGAGCAAATGCCCGAGGCTAAGAAATCCACCGCTTGGGGAATGGGTAATTATATGCGAGCATCGTCACAAATACCAGAGGGCGGGTGGTTCAGAGCAACCACAGAAGGAAGTGGGCGCCCACCGAGTTCTCCAGAGCCATCTTCATCAGACGAGTCGCCGAGTAGCTCCTCTGAGTCTTCAGGGAGTTCAACAGACTCCAGTTCGAGGTCAGATGAGAGCTCATCGGGGAATAGCCGTCGCAGCAAGAAGAAGTCGCGCACCGCTAAAAAAAGAGCCCGTGAGAATAAGAAAAAGAGCGTGCGCCGACAGAAAGAGGTGTTGCAGATGAGGAAGGCGATGGCGGGAATCAAAATCAAGGCTCCCTTTGTGTGGGATGCGAAGCCTGATCTCGATATTTTTGACCACTGGACGTACGAAGTTGATACATGGATTGAATTGACAGGGCTGGAAGATAAGTTCGCCTTGAAGTTGATGGTCAATTTCATGAGTGGAGCAGCAAGTAAGTTCTTCATGAACCATGTCGCCACGGACCAGAAGAAATGGACGGTAAAAGATGTCTATAGAGCGTTGTTCGAATACTGCTTCCCGACCGATTTTAAATTTCGGTTGCGGAGGAAATTGATGAATGCGCGCCAGGCTGAGAATACTGTCCGAGACTTCAGCCGTGACATCGGGTCATTGGCAGAACGGTTCCCAGACGTAACAGAGAGGCAATTAGTCCAGATTTTCTGGGATGGTGTCAGCCAGTACATCCGGCTCAAGTGGCTGGACAGAGGGATGAATCCGGAAGACTCGGGACTTGACAAATTAGTCAAGTGGGCTTTGAGATTCGAGAAATCCAGGGAGGCTGTGATTCACGAAGAATTGATAGGGCGCCAGGATGGGAACACAGATGATGATCTAGTCGAACCAGTAGACTCCGATTCGGAGACGGAATCACAGAAGGCTGGAACGACAGATCCGGAAAAGTTCAGGGTTAGAACCGACTCTGAGGGCACAAAGCAGAGCGCGAAGTCGAAGATAAACTCGGGGGCTCGCTTGTCAGAGGAGGACAAGGACCGATTGAGGGCAGAAGGGAGATGTTTCAATTGCAAGAAGGTCGGACATCGGACCCAGAATTGTTGGCAGAAGCATGATGGCGAAGAGGCCCAGATTTCGGTCGGAGCGGCCAGATACGAGAACTCCTGGGAAGGATACGAGGACTATTCGGAGGAGAGAAGCTCGGATGAAGAGTACAGCTCCGAATTTGGCTCCGAGTACGAGTCACGTCATAATGGGGAGCGCAGCTCGGACGATGGGAATAGCTCTGAGGAAAGCGGGGAGGAAAATTCCGAGTCTGAGGAAGAATATTGCAGCCCATAGTTCCCATGAGCACTGGCATCCTTTGGGGATGACCGCTACGCGATCCTCGAGGGCGAATGTAAGGATTCGCCACGTGCTCACTGGCCCGATTGGGCAGATTAGTCATTTCTCGGTTCGGTTCTCTTTCCTATTTCTTTATTACTCATTTCTACCTAGTTTAAGTCATAGATAGTCAGTACGACTCATTAGGAGTCATTACCTACGGATCCGAAGGATCCCTAGATAGGTATAAATACTCTCAGTAGTTTAGCAGTCGGCATTCTAACGTTCAACACGTAGACTTTACCAACTCAACTCTGGTCTCATAAGTCTACAAGCAACATCAAGAATCTAAGTGTCTACGACTTTCCCAACAGGAAACTCCGTAGCTCACAGACTGCGGCCACCCGGGAACTTTTTACATGAAAAGACATCTATTTTGCAAACGCACTGACATACACGAGGGTCTGGTATACAGGACAAAGGTACACGTTTTTCTCCATTTGACGCCGTGACTAGGGCACTAGAAGGTGTGGTGGCGCCGCTGACGCTCAACCAACAGATAGCTCGCTGTGGAACGCTTGTTAGCACTCGACACGATCGGGGAGGGCAAGCACCGACCAATAAGTCCCTCCATATTTTTGATCCTGTCAGGCTTGATTTCCAACTTTGCGTGCTTTGACATGCGCCAGACCCCGAAGTGGCGCTTGTGCGGGTGGTAGATCACGATGGGAACCCTCATATCGTCGTCAGCTCGTATGAGCTGTCGCACAATGCGCAGTGAGCATGAGGTGGTACAACGGCCGCCCATGTGCTTACCAGGAAATTTCGATTGTGCGTTTTCCACCGATATTGCACGCCGTCCGAGTCGATGAATATGCCTCCGCTAACACACCCGTAGCAATCAGCCGCCGTTGGACAGATGTCAAGTCGCGACGTACGGTTTTTCTGGCGCTGGCTTCAAAATCGATTCCGTCGACATCCATTCTCCTAAGGTGAGCCCGCTCTTCTCAGACTTCTCGCCCTTTTCGCCATGCTTGTCAGCATTCAAAAAGCGGATCTTTGCCTCCTTCCCCTTGTTGTCGATCTCGCAGACGGTGGTCATTATACGCGAGGCGGGGTTCAGCTTGTTAATCTTCGTGAGGTTCGGGTGCCAGAACCGCGTAACGACCTCGTAGTACGGGTCATCGTCCGCGGTGGCGACGGTGGTGTTGCGCACGCTGTTCGTCGCGAACTCCATGATCATTGGACGCTGGGTCGTTTCGTCCGACATACTGGGTGGGGAACAAGGGGGGTGGGAGATTGTGCCGCTGGGTATATGCTCCCTGTTTTTCTTATTATCTCTTGCCGATACCTGTCTGCCATGGCAAATTCGGACCCGTGTGGGATATAGCTTGGGAGAGCTTTCCGGGAAGACACCGGACCCGACCATCGCCTATAGTAGCCCGGCGCGCGTCATCGACGTTATCCGTAGATGTATGTTCGATTTATTGACAATCACCCCTATAGGCCTCAATCCATTCGCCCACTAGATACCTACCCGCAACCGACAGCAAGAAGTGGTCGATGCGCACGACTTGCCCATCAGTCCCTGAACAATGTTTCCTATTGCTTTCCCACCGTCACATCTGGCTATCAAACGGCTATCCCGTTGCCGTCGCCCGCGCGCTACTGGCAGAGCAAGAACCCGGAGCCAGAATTTAGGCATACTCAGGGGCGTACTCACGCCCACATGGTGGACTAATTCAATTCAATTTTGACGACAGGAGCGAATGTCATGAGGATCCGGCTCATAGAGACACCGCAAAGGCAAGCTGTGTTGAATTTATTCACGGAATGTCCGCTGCCCCGGAGCTCCAAGACATCCCGGATCAGGCGATCTCGGAGAGATCGTAGGCCGAAAGTGCTCCACCCCTTGAATCATTAGCTGATCAGCGGAAGCAGATTGAATTATTGAAGATATTTGTATACAAAAATATTCGGGCCCAGTCGACGAGGCTACATTGAGGATAATCTGCTGTTAGGATTCACATTGATGGTCGCCCTTGCATTCGAATTTCGCACACGCCGACAGGGGCCGCGGCACGAAGTAACGAAAAAATTTGCGCCTAATCTGCGCCTGATCGATCGCGAAATTTTCGATCCCTCCGCTCGTCCCTATTCGACCGTTTATAAAGAGTCACGACCGCAGCCACTCACATTTACCGCCCTCCCCTACTCATACGATGTACGACAAGGTCCTTGGGCAAGTAATCCATTCATCGACAGACGTGCTCTCTAATCAACGCTTACTCCGTTTAGCGCGCTCATGATCGGCTCCTGGGCAAACAGCTCGCTGTACATCATCGAGGTCATGCAGGCTTATAAATATTTCGAAAATTTCGGCGGCGATCACCTATATGTAAAGCTCGCCATCTGTCTCTGCTTGGCATTCGACACGATCTCAATCGCTGCAAATTATGGAGGTGTTTATCTTGTATGTCCATGTCTCACACCTTCCGCTGTAGATCTAGCTAACCAACGTCGTGCAGTATTCGGTGGTTCACTGGGGTTCGTCCGAATTATCTATTTATTTCGTCCACGATTGTAACGGTCGGCGATTCTAGGCGACGTAGCGTATGTTCAAAACGAGGTATGATCTCGCTTCCGATGCGTTCACATTCGCTAATGCAATATCAGTATTGGCCTCTCTACCTTTATATCATCACAACGGGCTGCACGGCGTTCGTTGTCCAAAATTTCTTGATATTCAGATATTGGAGAGCGTATGTGCACAGTTTACCGATTTGATCGTTTACCGAAATCCTCACAGGACACGGGGTTTCGCAACAGCGCTCTTACTTATGCTTACGTCTCTGACTGCCGTGAGTACCTCTTCCAGCAGTCTACTAATTATTATCTTACGCCTGGACAGCTCGCCGGATCGATCGCAACTCTGGTGATTATTGTCCAGTACTCGACTTATGCTGAAAGAGATCATGTCGTTGCACCAGTCATGTTCGTCTATCTACCCTCAATGCGGCGACATTGTATTGACTCGTTCCACAGCATTTGGCTCGTTGCATCAGCATGCGCAGATATTGCTCTGGCACTCACGGTATGCAATGTACAGCGGTCTCCACGTTCATGCTAACACGCTCTCAGCTCGTCTGGCAACTGAGAGGCATGAAATCTGCCTTC
Source organism: Mycena latifolia (assembly GCA_029289555.1). Taxonomy (NCBI): domain Eukaryota; kingdom Fungi; phylum Basidiomycota; class Agaricomycetes; order Agaricales; family Mycenaceae; genus Mycena; species Mycena latifolia. The sequence goes on along the minus strand of JARJLE010000306.1, from coordinate 41,215 downwards.
AAGAGCACCCAGAGGTGCGTTGTGTTTCTCGAACCCCTCACATTCCATTGACCCAACGTCCAGCGTTATCAAACGCCTCATTGCATCCTCCATCCAAACCGGGACGGTCACCTCGCTGGTCGCCACAATTGTCCTCGTCACGTATCTCAGCGACAAGGAGAGCAATGTCACCGTTGGGATCGGTTTCTGCCTCGGACGCATCTATACTCTCACTCTTTTCTACAACTTGAACAACCGCGGTCGCTCCACAGTCACCGACGGCTCTTCCGGCGGTCCACAGACCCTCCACGTGCAGGACCGCCATCCGGTTGGAACGGAATCAATGGGCGGTATACGTGCGCTCGTTCTCTCCTCCTCCGATTCCATCCATTTTGATCCCCTTGCTTGACAGATATCCACCGCACTGCCATTGTGAAAATCGACGAGGAGGAAAACAAGTCCTATCTCGCTGATGTATCTACCCGTCCTTCATCTCTTGCGTCAAAGGAGCTGAGGGATTCTGTTTAGGGGGACCGTCGCTCGGAACATACGCACAAGGACGTGTTCTAGCCGGGCGCTGGACCACTCCGTCCTGTCACTTCCCGTGGAATATTTTGTATCTAATTACCTAGAAGCTAAACGGATTGCAGTTGCAAGTAATGTACAAGCGGAATAATCCGGGGAGCTGCCTTACGTACCGAGCTAATGAATGTACACCTACACCACCTCCGCAGGGTGGTCCTTGGTAAACGTCGAGCGAATTCCTCTCATTATTCACACAAATTTGTGAATGCGGCATGGTCTCAGAGATATTCCTTGGGGTATCCGTCGGATACACTTGACGCAATGCATGTATTACGGGCCCCTGCTGTTTCTTCATGGGACCGCGCCGGAATACTTACCTACCTACCTTGGGTCGTTCTAGGCCTAGGTAAAAAATCGCCGCACTGAGAAGCCGATCTGAATTTTATAGCTATTGCCCGTGGTAGTCTTATCCTAGTGAATGTATGTCACCTCCTCCTCTTGCTCGTCGGCCAAAATCTCAACCTCCTCCCTGAGCTCATCAGAGCATTCTTCCAGCTCCAAGCCGTCTATTTCACCCAATTCCACCGACGCCGCGATTCGCCCCAGGCCTTCATTGATCCTCGAACTGTCTGATCGCATTGGAACCACCCAAGCTGCCCTTTTCCCGACCTTGATCAAGTGCAACTCCATCCGACCCCCGCTATCGGCTTCGCGAGCGGTATAATCCTCCCAAATTCCTTCCAGATATGCTGGGCAGTCGGAGGCAGATTTCACCTCGATCGCCACATTGCCTTCACTATAATCGAACAAGACATAGAATTGATCGAAGGGATTCGCGCGCATGAAAGATATTTGCTGATAGAATATCTCCTCCCTCGCTGCGGTGTATTCGTACTCTATCAATGCATGTAGGAACGATCTGTCCCTCCTGGTGAGAGTTTCTGTCTCAGCTGGAACAAATAGTCAATTACGGCAGAATGATATATATGGCGACTAGCACTCACTGAGGCGTAGTTTGCGACGGCGAGAACACGAGTCCCGATGACCACCTTGCTTCCAATCGCGCCGCTGACAATCCTTTGAGCAGTAGTACAGGCTCAAACAGCCGGAACAACGCATAAAATCTGCCTTTCTCCGAACCACACCACACTAATTTTTGGTTGGCAAACGTACTCGGTTGATGACAAGGGAGACGTACCGCCATATTGTCGCAAGCTCGATTAGGCTCAAATTCGGGAGAATTGAACCAATTCAACACCTTGAGACGCTCCTGAAGCAAGTCCTTGAACGCCTCCCATTCGTCGATTACTTCCGATTCCAGAAAGCGTTTGGTAGGGACCAAATCTTCGATCGTTTCGAATAAACCCATGATTTTCGATAGGACAGAGCAGTAAAGCAAAGATCGCGGGAGGGCCATGGCTACCAGCCTGTGCAAACATTCTCGTGTGGCGGGGGTGAGGGTGCAATGGTGGGTGGTGCATGAGATGATTGCACGCAGAAGACCGGCCTCGAGAGCCTCGCTGATCCAATGGTACGGGTCACTGACGTAGATTGTCCAGTCCAAAAGCACGAAACAGCTCTCGAGTACATCGGCGACTGCATTATGGGTAATCTTTTCTAGCGCGTGTACAGCGCGGATGGTTGCTCCTATGATTCCATGAAAGACGAGCGCCCTGTAGAAATCGTGGTATTTAGAGTCGAACCTTCTTGCCACCACGAATGTGACCCCGCTATTAATAAACAGTAGTTGAGTACCGCACATATCGGGCCCTAAATTGGCGCTTGTCAAGGTAATGTGTTTAACCACGAGTAGTCCCAAATCGGAGATAGTTCCCCCAGCTCCCTCACTGAACTCCTCGATGTGCTCTGGATTGGATATTGCGTCGCGCCGTCCAATGAAATACGCGAGATCCTCGAACCCCAGCCCGTAGGGGGGTCCACGGTCAAGAAATAAGCCCCAGGCTTTGGCGACAAAGACGCGCAACCTCGGCGTTATATCCATCAGTCGAGCGGTATCAGCATGGCGATGGAGAAGCCCTATGTGGTAGAAAAAATGCAGGGATAATTCTACTTGTCGGTCTGGTGTGCCGCATGCGTCGGGATGTGTATTGCAGTACGGATATGTATCGAGAAACCACGACCATTGCCAAACGCGGGGCCACATAATCGGGTGCACCTCCGGCGGAGTCACATCCCTTTCATCCAGGAAATACAGCGAGGAAAGAGCTACGCAGGCCCTCGCAATTGTATCTTTGACGTGGGGGAGTAGAAACTGCTCATCAAGCTCAGAGATACTTGGGATGTTGGCGGGATCGAGGTTGACATAGAGCGCGGGAAGAAAATGGATGAATTGGGGTGATGATTGAGTGAGTATGAGGCCATGGAGTTTTCTGAGGTGTGCGAAAGAGCCTTCGGCGGCGAGGGTTGCTGACCTCTTTGGCCGTCGTTGTAAGTCGTCAGTTCCAACATTGCTCCAATGTTGACGTGACTCACCCGTAAAGACACTGCAGGAAGATTAGCGATGTTCTCCAGTCGAAGCGAGGGGTGCATCTCGATGAGGGGCAGAAATGCACACTGGGCAGTGGGAGAGAAAAAAAAACAGAGGGAAAGTCACGGTCCCAATCACGCAGGAGGTTTAAATCTCCGACTCGGCACTGCCCGGCTTCGTTTTCTTCCCACCACCATCACCTCGTGCTGAAAAAACGCCGAGACGGGGAAATCTTGCCGTGGAATAACCCGTGCTTCTGCTGGATATCGGGTTTGCCTCTCTCGACGCTCGGTCCACGCCCGTCCTTCTGCTCAGACGGATCATTTTGAAAGTTTAGTAGCGATTCAAACAAGCCTTGCGATAGCGTCCATAAGAAACAAGGCAACTGGAAGGAAAGCAAGAGCCTTGGGGTGGGGGCTTTGTATTGTCAATGGGTATGAGCAAGATCATAGATGTACTCGGGCGAGTGATTCTTAATCAAGTTCGGGTCCATGCCGGAAACACTTCGCATCTGACGCCAATCATATCTATTAAACTCGGGGTCGTTTGTCGCGGTGAGAGAATCTTGTGGTCTCATTCTTTACTGTCTGACACCCATCACCCGCATGGTCCAGAATGTTCCCAACTGCCTCATTGGAAGGGTGCGCCAGCCGCGATCCATGGCATCACGTCCTTGGCAAAATATGCCATGGCTTGAAGATCTGTATCATTTGGGCGTCATCGGCAGTATGCATGTTGCAGAGAAGCATAGCAACCCATAGTGCGAGCCCGGACACACTGGGCTCGGCGTGTACGGCAGCGGAGACTCTAAGCCGACGGTTAGGCGTGCGGGAACTTGCGGGGCTACTTGTAGGCACCCAGCGCAGGATATAAAAGGCCGGGCAGCTGTGCCTTCCATCCCATCCGCCTTCTGCAACCATGCGCATCATTTCACTCTCCAGGTTATTCCTTACTAGATTCTCGTTATATCCCCCGCACTGACACCCTGTGTATCAGTCTCCTTGCGATCGCTGCTCCGCTCGCGTCGGCGTTCACATTGAGCGCCCCCACGAACCCGACGTCAGGCGAAATAACAGAGATCCACTGGGGGTTCACGGCGGCGGACCCCCCCACGTTCAGTCTGTTCCTTATGAACAGCACGCAAGCCTTCGACCTCAAGGCCATCATTGGCGAGAATCTGCAGACTAACCTCGGCCAGATCACTACTCTGTGGCCGGTGCTGCCTGCCGGGTGAGACAATATTCAACGAAATCTCCCATGAGCGTTACTAATTATTCTGACGTGGGTAGGGACGACTACCAGCTCCGCGCGGTGAATGTAACGTGAGCGTTTGTCGTACAACTGGCCCGAGTCAAAGGGACTCACACGCTTCGCCCACAGAAACGTCGACTTTGTGTTGGCTTTCAGCCCGGTGTTCTCTATGACGGCTTAGTTCTCTACCCGAACCCCTCCGTGGACAAATATTGAAGGGGCCGGAATTAAATGGCATTCCTTGGGAATCATTGAATGGCGTTCTAATGCCCACGCGAATTGTGACTGAGCTTGCGAGGGTGCCTCCGGTTAGTAGGAGGATGGTCATAACCTCAGGAAATTTCTAGAAATGATCTCAGGAAGCGTTTTTGGGCGACGATTTTGCAAGCAGGCGTGAGATTCTCGAGGTTAACTCACTGTTGTTTGCATTGATCACGACATGCAACTCTCATATCAAATGGATAGAACCTCACCACTTGCCAGTTTCTTTCAAGGCCGTAGTAAGTAGTAAAACCTAATACTAAGTAATGGGTCCAGATTGCTAGTGAAGGATGACACTCACAAGAGTCAACGGGTCATCACCGCCACTTCAACGGTAGTCGATATCTCCCACATCTTATCTTATCTGGCCCCGGATCAATTATGCCACTCGACAGGCTGGACGCTTCTCTGAGAGTCGAGCGCTAGATCTAGATGGCCTCGCCAGCTCAGCCCACTCCCCGACGAGCCACGCCCACACATAATGGCCGGTCCCATTGTAATCGTCGACATTCCCAACTCCACCGGCAAAACCGATCTCTTTTGGAGCACGATGTATGATCTTTCCACGTTTTGTCCGTGCAAAAGTTGCATTAAAATTCTTTACTAGTGCCTCGACGCTTGTGTTCACTGCCTATATGGCTATGGGAGGCGGATATTCTGGTGCCATGGGGAATGCGTTAGCTGACGCACTCAAGGTTCGCTCAGTTCGTATCAAACGGTATCACACATCCGCATAAGTCCGGGGCTCACACCGTGTAGGGGTGGCGCCTACTGGCTGGCGCACAAGCAATGGGTAAGGGGGCATGGGCCGTCCGTCCGTTTTTCACAGCGATGGCGCAGTTCCTCCCCCTTCACAACTACGCGCAGAGCACGGGCATGCGTGATGCATATTGGCTCGTTCCATGGGGCACCGTGTGCGGGTATGCGGCGTTTCGAGGGGCACGCGCGCAGCCAGTGGCCTTTGCGACCTCAACGGTGATGGGCTTCGCAGTATCCCCGAAGTTTGCATCCATTTTCGCGCGGTACGTGGTCGCTTACTGGTAATGGGCGTTCGGATGCTGAGCTCCATTCGAGTGTCTTCAAAGATGATTCCTCCGCGTAGGCCGTCATATGTGTAATAAACATGATGTTCAATGAAGCACCACTCCTCACCCTTCGTCGCCAGCCCTGGACCTCCGAGGACGTATCACTTTTATTGAGAAAATGATTTTCCGGCGTCGACCACGGACAGTGTCAATGCGAATAACTCGATGTGCAGATTGAAATAGCCTCGCCCCGCGCAAGCTATCCTTATGGAGGGATTGTACCACTCGGGATCCAGGTTGGATATACTTGATTCAGCATTTTTTCGACGGAACACAGAAACGGAATATCTCGACTTTCGACCCTAGTGAATGTATACTACCTCCTCGTCCTGCTTTCGGGCCAACGCTGCAATCATATCCCTAATGTTAGGTGGGTATTCCTGCCTCGGAGAACACTGTAGTTCGGCGGGGCTCACGCACGCTGCAATCCTCCGCAGTTCTTTCCGGATCCTCGAACTGTCCGATCGCATAGGAATCAGCCAACAAAAACTCCCCCCGACCTTCATCCAGTGTAATTCCATTCGGCCACCGCTGTCCGCCTCGCGGGATTTATACTCATGCCAGTTTTCTTCAAACCATTCTGGCTCGTCGGAGGTAGACCTAACCGTGATTGACACAGCACCTCCGAAGTAATCGAACTCGACGTAGGATTCGGTGGAGGGATTCGTACGCGTAAAGGAAATTTGACGAAAGAAGATTTCCTCCCTTGCTGCGGTGTAGTCATGCTGCATTAACGCACGTAGGAACGATCTGTCCCGCGTGGTGAGAGTTTCCGTTCGCTCTAAATAAACATCGTAAACAATCAAATAATATCTTTTGGGATAGAACCGTAGTTTGCGATAGCCGGCGCACAAGACCCGATGGCCACCTCGCATCCAGTCGCGCTTCAGACACGTCTTAAAACAATAGTACACGCTCAAACAGCCAGAACAGCGCATGAAATCGGCCTTGCTCAGAATTACACCGCACTAATTTTTGGTCGACAAACGTAGTACTCGACTGAGAAGAGCTTGCATACCATCATATTATCACATGCCCGAGAGGACTTGAACTCGCTGGAGTTGAACCAATCCAAAACCCTGAGACGCTGCTGGAGGAAGTCCGTGAATGCCTCCCATTTGTCGACTATATCCGATTCCATAAAACGCTTGGTCTGGACCACATCTTTTACTGCGTTTAATAGGCCCATGATTTTCGATAGGACGGAGTGGTAAATCAGGCTTTGCGGGAGCGCAAGAGTCAACAGCTTGTGCACGCACTCGGTGTAGCGGAAGCGGAGATGCACCGGTGGGTGACGCATGAGATGATCGCGCGCAGAAGACCGGCCTCGAGAGCCTCAGTGATCCAGCGATGACGCTCATTGATGTGGACCGTCCAGTCTAGCAAGACGAAACAACCCTGGAGTACAGCGGCGATTCCGTCAATGGTGACGCCTTCGAGTGCTTTCACAATGCGGATGATTGCTGGTACTATTCCGTGAGAGACCATCGCCGTAAAAAAATCCCTGCAATGAGGGCCGACATGTAGCACGAATTTTATACCGGCCTTGATCAAGAATAATTGAGTCTGGGACACATCGGGCCCCCATTTGGCGCCCGTCGAGGTAATGTGTTTAACCACGAGCAGTGCCAAATCGGAGATGATTCTCCCCCTCCCTCAACAAACTCAAGATGAATTCGCCAGATTTTTGCAAGAAACACTCGAAGCCTGGGCGTCGCATCCATGAGCTGAGCGGTTTCAGCGTGTCGATGGAGACGAGCAAGGTAGTAGAAGAACTGGAGAGCTACTTCATCAACTTCTTCCGGTGGCCCCTGTGCATGTGGATTTGGATTACAGTACGGATGTTTGTCGAACAGGGACCCCCATTGCCAGACGCGGGGCCACAAATCGGGGAATGTCTTGTGGGATCTCATCGAAGAAACAAAGAGCCTGGAAAGAGCGAAGGGCGTTTTTAAAAGCTTTCCTCACGACCGGCAATAGAAACCGCTCCTCGAGCTCGTGGATGTTTGGAATTGCAGCGGGATCGAGGTTGGCATAAATCGCTGGAAGAAAATGGATGGAACGTGCGCATCGATGATCGATTATGAGGTCCAAGAGTTTGATGAGGTGGTCCTCTGAGCCGTTTGCAGCCAGAGTTACCATCCTCTTTCGATTAGGCGGCAATGTCAGTGACCCGATTTCAACATTGAACCAACGTCGAAGTCAACTTACCCGTAGCGATACAGTAGAGTTTTGATATATTCTCCAGCTGCAGAGCAGGGTGCATTTCGACGAGTGGCTGGAGGTACAGGAATGGACGCAGCTGCGCAGTTAGTAGGCTCGTGACCAGCCACTTCGCCATCACGTGGCTGCGCTTATCACGGTTGGCGAAGCGGCTGGGACAACTGGGCTTGGTTTTGGCAGGACCAGCCAAATGTGATTTTAGACTTAGAACTTGAGGGGTCTGTACCTCCAAAAAAAAAAAGTGTAAAAATTACCATAGAGAAAGTGGAGTGTTTTTGAATTCTGAGTTGAATAAACCCAACATGTTTTTTGGGTTAAGTGAAAGGTTCTCGACGTCGCCGGCGCACGGACCAGTTGGCGACGTCGAGGACTTCTATGTCATACTGAAAAAAAGTTGGTCTCATTCATATTAAAATTCGGAAATACACAACTTCGTCTATACGACTTTTTACACCTTTTCTAAAAGTTTCAAGGTCTGAAATTCTATGTAAGTCCAAAGATTCATTTGGCGGGTCCACCAAAAATGATGACCAGTTGTTCCAGTTGTTCTAGGAAGCTTTTTGATCCCTCAGCTCGTCTCGTGATCAACAACTGACTAAGAACGAGTCTACGCAGTTAGAGAAAAAAAATGATGGTGAATGGCCGGCAAGCGGCGGGCACAAACAGAATTTGGAGAGAAAATCAGGTGAAGATTCTTTTCAAGCTGAAAATTAGCTCGAAGTTATATAAACGGTTCAAAACACATGAGTGATCTGAACTTTGAAGCATATTGATCGAGCACTCGAGGCAACTGATGTAGAAGTGTTCATACTTACAGCTAAGTGAGAAATGATAGACACCTTTGCATTTGTGAGCAAAGTTTGGGCCGAGCTGTGGCCGTGTCAAGGCGCCGTGCTAATTTTAGTTTGCCCAGTTGTCTCTTCACAAAATTCGTGTCGAAAACTCACAATATATGGCCCCGCCGCCTTACAATTGTTCAACTGCTCCTTCACAAACCGCGCGCGTGCCCAGTCCTTACTATCCATACAACATGAACAAGGGCCAGACCCTTGGCCCGAACATAGCATATCTTCTCAGGCTCGGCCCTCTTCCTCCGGCGGCATAGTTGGAGGACGCAGGAAGGAATGAGGTTGAGTTAGGTTGAGTGGACATGGTGTGGAGTTGTTATGGTGGAGTTTCGCTTAGATGCCGTGTGGGGCCGTAGCTCGGCCCGAACTTTGCTCGCAAACACAAGGGTGTCTATCGTTTCTCACTTGGCTGTAAGACAAAGATATGAAGATACAATTGATTCGACCGACTACGATCTTGACACTGCGGGCAAATGCCGAGGCATGTGGACATCACATGCGCAATACGCATGTGATGACCATGTGTTCCTCATGTGTTCGGCATGCTCCGAAAAAAAGGCTTTTTGGGCCTGGATCGATGCATGCCGAACACATGCCGAACACATGCGTCATCACATGCGTATTGCGCATGTGATGTCCACATGCCTCGGCATTTGCCCGCAGTGTGAGCACGACCAACGGAGATCGTGCGCCGGTGACGGCCATGGGATCAACGGATCACGCTCGGACCATCGGCATATGATACGTGCCGTAGATCCGAAACCAAGGCTGCCAGGCGGCAGTCCCGCAATGATTTCGATGAGTTTATCAAGTTAGATATGTTGAAATATATATGAGGCATCTATGGAAACCCCGTGCAATTTTTTGGGGCATTTATACCGCTGACAATGCGAGAGGCTGAATTTTCTTTGAGCCATCATGCACATGCAGAGTGCACGATTATATAAGCCGATTCGCGACATTTTTGGTAGACAGTGCACAAATCAGAAACAAGTTTCTGTTTGTGAACGACAGTAGTGGCTGTGACACTGCACGTGAATATTTGAATCTCAGACTCGGAACATTCCGGTGTCCCTTACTCCTTCCCTCCACCAAGAGGATGTGAAAAGTCTGGTTTGCTGACCTTTTTAGGTATTCCCCTCGCGGAAATAATACATTCTCACTCAGTAACCCTGGAAACGGAGTGGCGACTTGGTGGCAAGTGGCAACATGTTCCTATGTCTTCAGGCTGAGCACACACCATCGAAGATAGTTCCGCAGATTCTAAGGGCTAGCTGCTGGGTAGTCATTTAAAACTCCTGACGACCATGGGGCTTCCATCTTATCTTTGATCGGCCCATCCCTACCTCAAATCACAGGTGGCAGTAACCTATGTCTCTACGTGTCCTGACTTGGTGCCTATAAACACATAACAAACGTCATCGATAACCACCGAAGCTCTCCTGAATATATGTGGGGCATCCGTCTACGCCGAGTACGCCGGCGCCCACTGGCATTGCCCAGCCGCTCATTCATTCACTCCGCCGGCAGGTTCTGCTGCAGGCACAGGTGCTAGCGGTTACCTTATCAGCCTCACACTAAACTCGCCTAGAATGCAGCGATTTCTCACCAGAGGCGAGAATACCGATGTTGACGAAGTTCGATGGTCCGTCTCTTCTCCATTTCGTTCGCCGCCCGACTAAATTGTAACTTGTTTTGCCCAGCGCAATAGTAGCGCAATCCAGACGGGGACAACATCTCCATTCTGTTCGTGAATCGCTAAAATCATCTGTCAAAATACGGCTCGCTCCTGCAGTACTGATGATGTGCCTCGCCAGAATGCGGCTTCGCCGCCGCTTCGGTACGGCATGCTCGGGTTAGCGTCCCCCTGATCAATGTTTTCTCTCCACAAAACTGTACCTTGCTGTGCCATTATCGGCGAGAGGAAACTAAAGCGATGATGATCGCTTTGATGATACGTCTCGGCGCCTCAGCCCTACCGCCGAGCCGTCCGGTATAAAACATTGCATCCCCGCTTGATCCCCGCACCTGCCGGCCCTGTAACTCCTACTCGAGCGCGGGGAATCGATCAATACTGCCTACCTGATCGTGTCTCGTTTTATTCCTTCTTCCCCTAATGTCCTTCTTCTTGCCCTTGCGCTTCACTTAGTGTCTGGTACACAGGCTGCAGTTATCATCTTCCACGAGAGCGAGGATGAGCGCGACGAGCGTGACCGCCGGAATCGGACCACGATCGGGCTGGCTGTTGCCGGTGCGTGTGCTTTAGCCATTTCTGGCGCTGACAATGACCTCCTCGGCGCCCCGTAGGCGTCCTGCTGCTCTTGATCTGTATCCCGTGGGGAATCTATTTGTATCAGAAGAAGCAGGCACGCGAACGCGCCGGGACCTCGTTAGCAGCCGTTCATCCCATGGCCTTTCATGGCGGGGCGCCACCCCGTAAGTGCTAGGGTCGTCGTGTCTCTCCATGCCAAATTAATTTATTCGCGATATCGACGCAGCGACATTTACGCTTGCCCCATTGGCAGACCAGGATCTGTACGTACCTCCGCCGGGTGGGTACTGGCAGGTAAGCCTCCCTATGAGTATTGGTCCTATTTGCGGCTTTAATGCTTAATTCATAGGCCCCGCCCGCATATATGGCCCTCCGTAAGACCGACAGGGACTCTCAGAGCAAGGCATGGAGCAGGGCACCGAGTGTACGTTGACAGTCATTCATACCCCGTGCGATGATGGGGTATTGGAGGCAGACGAGGTTGGGAACCACTATGTTGGGGTGTGCGCCAACGTTTCGTCAGGACGACTCGCTTGTCGGCGCCACCGCGTCCCGCCTGGCCACACCACCCCATCCTCCTGCGATAATTACCCCCGTCAATGGTGCTGACAATGTACTACACAGTTCTCGTGAATTCGAACAGTGTCAAAGTTGGACGCCCCTCTTCACAACTGTCGGCTTGCGGATCCCGTCCAAGATTGAAATGCGCGACAGAAGGTTATGGGTAGCCGAAATCTCACCCGGCAAGGAAAGTCGATCACCGGTATGGATGGGAGGAGGTCTGCGAAAGTGATCATCCTCTTTCAGTTAGCTGGCACGATTGCAAGGTCAGTGGCTAGATGTCAACATTGAACCAGCGCCAAAGCCGACTTTCCGCAAATTTTAAGATGTAGTGGGAAGCTTGGACATTGTCTCCTGTCTCAAGCGGGACTAATCCCGATGATTCGTTGCATGGTTCAGGGCTGGTTCGGGCTGGAAACAGCTGTGGAGCGCAAAGCACAGCGGAGAAAAAATAAACATAGCACTGCACGTGAAAGATTCGGTGTTGACGTGACAGTCAGGTGACCGCGACTCTCCTTTGCTTTCACCCTCTTGCGCCCAATTCGCCAGCGCCCAAAAGACGCCACGGTTGGCTACCATCATCGACTCATAGACCTGGCGCAGTAATCTTGGCTTGCTGTGCGCACCACACGCGCAGTCCGTATGCGAGTGACAGGTGCCAGCAAAGCGCCGCAGACTGTCGCAGCTCCTTGACAGCACCAACTTTCAATACTTGCGCAGTTTCATTAAAGCCCTCCTTCTTCGCCTTCAGCTATCCAGTGCGTTCCAATTCCCTTTTTTCCCTATTTGGTTCACCAGGCGCCTGGCAGGATCGAAATGGCAGCTGCCCCCGACTTCCCAGCAGAGCTGCATGATCTAATCGTCGACCACTTACACGAGCAAAGGCAGGCACTAGGAGTCTGCGGTCTTGTTTGTAAAGCTTGGCTCCGATCTAGCCGCCACCACCTCTTTGAATCTGTGACTTTGCACGACCACAACTGGGAAGGGTTTCTACGCCTTTCAGATTCCTCGCTCGCCACGTTCACACAATCGATCCAGAGTCTATCTATTTCTCGAGGCTTGGATGACCAGGATCGAGGAACAGCTTTCAGCGAGATGATCGTTCGGCTACCGATATTGCCTGCACTAAAACATCTCCGACTCTCCTATGTCGATTGGACAGGTGTCTCCGACACCACGGTGGACGCAGTTCTTCGAGTATTCGGCCATATTACGCGGCTCGACATCCATCTCATTTCCTTCGGCACACCGCACCAGATGGCCGGCTTCGTCTCGCGTTTCTCGCACTTGGAAGAAATCTCCCTGTACCCCGGTTTTCTTCACGGCAATGCTGCGGCGCAGCCGCACCTCTGCGCCCCTAGTGTTCCGCGTAATTTGCGAACCGTGCGCTTCCGCGCTGCACCTCACAGCGGGGATGCATCGAGCTTCATCTCCTGGCTGCAAGCCGACGGGCATCCGCCAGCGATTCGCTCTCTGGAACTCGGCATGCTAGCAGCCACGGCTCTCCCCTCGCTCGGCGATCTCATCCGCACGCTCGGATCAGAGCTACGCGATTTAAATCTGGCGCCCATGTACCACGTCACAGCCGGTCCGCATTTCTCCATTCTCTCCTGCTGAAATGTCCTAACGCCATCTGGTTTCCAGCCGACGTTGCAGCGCACATCGACCTGACGCAGAATACGCGCCTGGCGCACCTCACGCTTCACCTGAGCCTCCGCCGGTTCCAGGCATCCGCGCGCGCCGCGCACGCGCCGTGGGCACTCCTTGCGGCGCTGCGCGCCCCCGTCACCACGCTCACAATCGTCCTCCGGCTCGACACCATCGATGTGCTCGACAATCTGGACTGGGGGTTCCTCAACGCCACACTTCAGACGCTCCCCGCGCTCGCCGGGCTGCAGCGGCTGCACTTCATGGTACACTGCTCTTCTGGCGCGATGGACGATATTGAGGGTGCGCTCTGGAGCCGACTAGCCGGGGACACTACGCGGAAGATTGTGGACATCTCGGTTCTGCATACTGCGCGAGTATTCACACAAGGTATGTGGCTCCGTTCACTCACCGCCGAGATGAGCTCAGGCCTTTTCCTCTGGGCAAGTTTGAACGCAAGTAACGTACGTTTTCCGCTTTAACGCAGCAGGACAGTCGTAATCAAATCTGTACTCCTTCTCCGCATGTTATGTACCTTAATTCAACATCTACGTTTGCCCCCAGAAGACTGAAGAAGGGGGTCGACGGAGCACTGTCGCGGTGGTTCAATCTAACGCAAGAGCAGCGGCACCTGCCGCACTACTACTGCTACTTTCCACGCCAGTTATGTGCATACCGTAACCTCGTGCCGCTGGATATGTAATCACAGTCTCCGGGTATCGTCATCCCGCAGTGAATTGCGTTGGTGGGAGGGTTGAATTGATAAAGAGTTTGATCAGAACCATTTGAGCCTTTTAATCGTATTTCGCTCTTCTCTGTCTAATTCGATAGAAGATTTTTACAGCCCTGACCAACAGAGGGCTCATTCAGCGCCAAGTTGGTATACTAAAGGTGGTGGTTATTGGTTGTAGCACATAGTTGCAAATATCAGAGTGCAAATATCAGAGCGTGCTCTGGACAGCGCGTAACAACGGATTATGACTCAGTATGTTGATCCCTCATAATTTTAAGGGATCAACACACTTGAAACCCTCCATGACAAACCGAAGTTCCCTCTGACAGACCAACTGCTCCAGTTTCGTCATCACCTCCGCGCAAAGTTCACGCTGGTGGCCCGGCAACCACAGGATGTCGCTTCGAAACCTGCGAGTCGGTCTCAGCCGTGAGACAACGAAATCGAGGTATGCGTGTTCATCAAATTGGAGAAACGTGCCGAACACTACGGACCCCAGGGCAGGGACTAGACATATTGGCTCGGCGGTGTAAATCAGACGGCGCAAGAAGTTGTTAGAGATTAATGCGGGACCAGCACTGGATCCAAAGTCGTCCTCGACAATGGTGAGGCTTTCGAGAGCCCGAAGAACTGAAAGGACTTCGAGCAGCTCGATTTCGGGAATGCTGACGACATTGAATTGTAGTCTGGTTATGTTCGTGCAGAATGAGGACCGTAACGCCAATGAGAGGAACTCTTGGTGAGGCCAATCGGGAGGCGGCGCCTCGACACCGGAATAAAGCCAAAGCTGGAACATGTGTGGAAAAGTGGCGTGTTTCATGATGTCGCTGAGCACCTGGAGGCTATGGCCTGGGTCGCGGCAGTTGAGGTGCAGCTCGATGCTGGCTAGATTACTTGTGATGTGCACTAGATCGAGGGGGATAGATGTTTCGAACCCGAGGTCCAGGCTAACCGCCGTCCCGATCGAAAGGTGAGCCAGGAAGTTCCAGAGATCTGGAAGATCCTCTGGAAGGCCGTCAAAATATTCAAAGGTCTTGAGCTGCCCCCACGGTAGCGCTGAAGGGATCTCTTCGGCGGGCAGTTCGCAGATTATGGCCTCGAGTTTTGGAGCACTGGCAAATAGGTCGAGCTCTCGCCCTGCGGTCCCAAATATATATATACGCTCAAGGAGGGGAAGATTTCCCTTCACTTCGCGGAAGTTTTCAACGGTGGATGGAGACAATGAAAGACAGATGTTACGCCAGCGATGGGAATGTTGGCCGAGTTGTTCCAGGGCACATTGTGCAATCGGTTTCGCACCAACGGCGTGAATGAGCTGGATCGTCAGAGGAGAGGCCCCGCTTCGCTGGAGCGCGAGAGAAATGGTATTCTGGATTTTTTCAGGAGTACACTCCAAATCGTTACGAATCACGATCGAGGACCAAAGTGCCGTTGTGCCCATCGCGATTATTCGCCAATATGAGCAAACTTGGGCCGAATGAAGAATGTCCACATTTCGGAGGAGGTCCAGAGCGTTTTCTCCGGGTGAGGGGAATGCTGGAAATGGTGGGATGAAATAGAAGAATATTTCGACCAACAACTCGGCTGGAAGGCGACGGATGGGGGCAAAAATGCTGTGGCATCCCTCGACGTAGGCCTGGGCAACGGCGTGCTCAGAGACAGTTTTTGCGAGAGCCGTAGGGAGCTGCGCAATTTCCATGTCGTGTCGCGCAAACTCCGTAGACGAGGAAGATAGTATGACGGCTCGAAAATGAGATGTCTCCAGCGGAATGTGATTGGACCGCAGGATTCTGCGAAGTTGGGAGATCTGCGTCGCGGTCGGATGGAGGGGTAAGATTGGGATGCCAGGTTGGCTTTCCATCGAGGAGGCTCTGGAAAGGATTGGTGAAGGTGGCAGACAAGCGATGTCACGGCGTGACTCTATCAACACGTCTCGGAACTATCCGGTGTCCCTTGTTCCTTCCCTCTATCAAGACAACCGGATAAGTCTGGTTTTGCTGCAAGTGCGCGCGGATGTTCCAAGGTCAAAGCTATTCCTGGCCGTAAAATAACATGTTCTCACCGGCTCCGACTTCTGAGCGGCTGAGCCAACTGGCAACGTGTTCCAAACGTATTCGGCGTCCAAAACTCAAACTTCAAAGCGACTTCAAGTCGAAGATATCCCATCGTATTCTAATGTCTGCTTGCTGGGCTGCAGCAATTCAATGCGCTTGACGACCATGTTGAGTATTCATCCAATTTCGTCTTATCTTTTGATCGGCCCACCATCGCAAATCCCAAATCACGACCTACGTGTCTCTACGTGTTCCGCATCGGTGTCTATAAAAACGCACCAGACTTCGTAGCTTCGTCCAGATCATCAACGAACCTTCCCTGAACTATATGTGGGGCATCCGTGTACGCCGAGTACGTCAGCGCCCACCCGCATCTCCCGAGGCCGCCCATTCATTCAATCCACGGCAGGTTCTGCTGCAGGCGCAGGTCCTAGCGCTTACCCTCAGCTCCGGGTACATGGCGTATACGGCCCTCGGCCTCCTCACGAACTGCAAATCTCCTGTGGTCGTCGTTCTCAGGTCCGGCTTCCATTCACTTGACCTCGATAATAATTGATTGAATTCGAAATCCTCACAGCGGCTCGATGGAGCCCGGGATCCACCGTGGGGACCTCTTATTCCTGTCGAACTATATGCCACAGGAGTACAGAAATGGGGATATCACGGTGTACCAGGTCCCGGGCGAGGCGACCCCCATCGTCCATCGCGTGGTCCAGACGCATTCGGGTCCCGCCCACTCTCCATCGTCTGTCTGCCGCTTATTTATCCTGCATCACACTAAATATCGCCCAGAGCCCAGCGTTTTCTGACGAAAGGCGACAACAACGACGTCGATGATCTGGTTCTGTACAAGGGGCTCGAGCGGCTCGAGCCCACGCACGTCGTGGGCAAAGTTCGGTGGTCCGTCCTTTCTCCATTTGGCTCAACGCCTACATCGCCGCCCGACTAAAATGTAATTTGTTTTGTATAGCGTAATCCCGATGGTGGGGTACATCTCCATTCTGTTCGTGAGTTGCCACCTCCATTTGTGCTGCGCGTCTCGCCCTTGCTGATGAATGAATGGTGCTCCAGAACGAGTCGAAGCGGCTTCGGTTCGGCATATTTGGGATCGTCGGCGTCCTCAATCTCTTACCTACATGAAATTGCACGTTGCTATGCCATTACGGCGGGACGAGAACACTGCGGTAAAGCGATGATTCGGGGACTCAACGCTCAGCCGCCATCGGTTACCCCCCGGGTTAACATGGTTGTGATGTTACGAGCACAGCCTTGACGCTTCGTTTGAATCGTTTCCAACCGCCGTGCCGCCCGGTATAGCTGGATGTGAACACAGCAAAACACCGCATCACAGCCGCTCCAGCCGGGTCTATAAGATGCTCGTCGCGCCGTGAAGTCGATCAGTGCTGGCTACCTACATTACCATGTCCCGTTTTATTCCTTCTACCCCTAATCCGCTTTTGCTTCTTGCCCTTTCTCTTCATTTCGTGTCTGGCACACAGGCTTCGGTGATCATCATTCATGAGGAGACCCAGCAGGAGCGCGACGACAGGCGGACACGGAGCATTATTGGGCTGGCGGTTGCTGGTGCGTCTGCTTTTTCTTGAGCTCTATCTCGGTTACTGATATGGAGTCGACGCTGTAGGAGCCACGCTGCTCTTGATCGGTATCGCGTGGGCCGTCTTCGCGTGGCGCAAGAAGCGCGCACGCGAACGCGCCTGGACTTCGCTTGAGAGCGTCCAGCCCATGACCTATCAAGGCGAGGCGCCCCAACGTACGCTCACGCTCGCTTCGTCCAGCTTCCACGCACTTAATCCATGATGTCGATTCAGCGACTTTTGCGCCGGCGCCATTCGCAGCGCAGGGCCCCTACGCACCTCCGCCGACTGGATATGGGCCGGTACGCGTCGCTCTCACTGTCTGTCTCGTCACCGATATTAATGTCACGTTGACAGCCCCCGGCCGCATATATGCCCTCCCATAACGACAGAGACCCTCAGAGCATGACATCAAGCAGGGCACCGAGTCCCGTACGTTGACAGTTATGCATGCGATGCCGTTGACTTAATATCCGCCCCTTCGTTTAGTCCTTTTATAACTATCAGGGCGCTGGGCCCCAGCCACAGCCGACCCATTGGGCGTAAATCGGCTGGAGGTCGCATGTCTTGCCGGGGGCGCACTTCCTGGACTCTGTTAAATTATTCCATGAACAAAATATGGTTTCTGAGGCTTTTGTCGTCATGTCTCATTCAAATCGTTCCTTGAAATGATGAAATCCCTGGACGATTTGTCGTATGTTAGGTCTTCCCGGTGGAACATCGCCAGAAGAAATACACTGTTCTTACCATGTGAGAGATCTTCTGCTTTGCGGTTTTCTTTCGCTTCCTTGGCCGACACAAGGCAGAAAAGGATGAGAAGCGGAGGTGTCCCGAATAAGCCACGGATCGAAATGAGTCACCCCGTGTGACGTCACGCACCGCCTCTCTCCTCTTGACCTCCATGGCCGCCACCGTGTCGCCCTTTGCGCGCAGCAGCTCGTTTGAAGATGCTCGCATTACTGGACGTGAGCAAACCGTAAGGATACCTCTCCGTTTTTTCACCTTTTCTTGTGCCACAAACACGGACAGGATCTCTACAGATTGAGGAAATGTACAGCGTCCCCGAGAGCTTCCTTGAGATTGAAGTCCGCAACCCGCAAACCCACGGTGAGCACCCGCCTCTGCGCTCTCCTCGACTGCCGCTGAGCCCCGCTTGTCTCGTGCGCAGGGTTCGGACGTAAGATGTACACCGACTACGAGATCGTGTGCAAGGTGCGCCCGCCGATTGCGCGATAAGGAGTCTCCCCGAGGCCTGACGACTGCTTCTGCGCGCAGACCAACATCCCCGCCTTCAAGCTGCGACACTCGCTAGTCCGCCGGCGCTACTCCGACTTTGAGGCCTTCCGCGACATCCTCGAGCGCGAGTCCACCCGCGTCAACATCCCCCCGCTCCCGGGCAAGGTGTTCACCAACCGCTTCTCCGACGAGGTCATCGAGAGCAGGAGGGAAGGGCTCGAGCGGTTTTTGAGCATCGTCGCGGGGCACCCGCTGCTCCAGGTACGTGCTGTCGTCACTATGACTGACTGATGGCCGACGCTAATCATCTGTCAGACGGGGAGCAAGGTCCTCTGTGCGTTCCTGCAGGACCCCGCCTGGGACAAGGCGCAGTGGATCTGAGACACCCACCCCTCCGAATGGCACGGTGCCGGCTGCCCGCCGCCTAGCCTGATTTGTCTATTTAAAAGCCGCCCAGCCTCGTAGGCCGGCCTTCCTACGGTTCTGTATTTCCTGTATATGCTAGTTTTCACCTTGCATTGGTCTCCCTGACATCGTCGATGTGAGACATATCTGCCGGATCCGAGGTGGGTCAAGTCACTTCCCGTCGGCGCGTCTCATATGTTTTCGATGACATGGACTGATGATGAAGGTGCAAGATGGGACTCACTGTGATGATTATCTCGAAGCAGCGGCGACAGCTATGTGCCGGCAAGGCCTACACGATTTTATTAAGTCTTGCTTTGAAGTTTCTTGTGTTGTCCGAATCGACTAGCGGAACCTGGTCCGCATTCGGAACCCGATACTGTAATACACGACTCTATTGACCCGGGCTGCGCAAGATGTGTTAGCTAATGACAGGATCTATGGACGGGCCGATGAGACAGATTTTACTCGGTGTTGTGGAGGAACACACTGAAGAGTCTGCCTCCGACTCGCTGCAATAGCCGACCGCCCCGGTGCGCGGACCGCGGTACAAAACTCCGGTAATCTGTACGCCAAATGATCCAGCATACTGCCCTGCTCCTGCATCGCCGTCGGAGCATGTATTAGAGTGCCTTGAAGGGTCGAGGCGGCTCTTGTAGTCGTAAGACCAAAGCCGAGGACGCGGCTCCGAGGGGTGTGCTGGAGGGGGTCTTTTTCTTTCTCGAGGTGTAGAATATGTTTCAGCCCATTTCACTGGGCTGGGATATCTGACTGGGAACCATTCTTAGATATCCGTCCGGGTGGGTCACTGTATTCTTTCCGCGATGTAAACTCAGCTCACCTGCACTCCAGATGACCTGACACGCCTACTCCTGCACATCAGCTGGTGGGCGTGTAGGTCCTCGAAATCGCTCAGGGTAGCTCTCCTGGGCTGTGGCTCCGGGTGGTATGTTGGAGGAGGGCTCTTTTTTGCCGTGAGCATCGCGGGATATAATCCTCGATCTTTCTGACTGATGTTCGTTTGAAGATACTAGCCGGAATTCGCACTTACCGTTGTCGTCCGAGTACGCCCGGGGTCGTTGAATACGGCCTTGCAAGGACTAGTTTGTCTCATCCAGGTGGTCGAGTTATTTTTATCCGCCCGATGACGTCCGTGATCCTCCAGGCTCCAAACATACCTGGACGGAGCCGCAAGACTCAAAGCAAGCGTGAACACATGAAGAAGCGACTCTCTCGGAATGTCCTAGGTCTGACCGAGCCAGTAAGCCTTCTAATCGGCTGAGTCATGCCAATCTAATGTATTACAAAGTGCCAAGGTCTGGTAATCGGGGTTCATCGGATTCATTTTCGGAACTGCTTAGGAACTGCTCGAGGCTAAAGACTGCGAGGGTATAAATTCGCGGTGGTCTGCTTGAAGTCGTCAGAAGCCCTACATCGCTCCCGTCTATTCACCTACTCAATCCAACAAGCTAATTATGTCGTCTGCACCGACGTTTTCATTCGCCACTACGGCCGACGAGGTCGCCACCGCCTTTGCGGACGAGATCAAGGGCAAAAATGGTAGGTTTTTCGCTCACCGCGTGCGACGAGACTTTGACCAGAAGCCAGTGTTGATTACCGGCACGTCCCTCAATGGAATCGGATTTGACACTGCCCGCGTCATTGCCAAGCACGCGAATCTGGTGGTCATCACCGGCTACAACGCCGAGAGGTGCGTCTGCTGCGATGGTCCCCTGGATTTCGCAGGCACTCAAAGATTATCGATGTAGACTCAAGCTCTCGGAGGACGCTATTAAGAAGGAGGTGCCCTCTGCCAACATCCACCGCCTCGTTCTCGACCTAGCATCCCTCACCAGCGTCCGCAAAGCCGCTGAGGCGGTCAATTCCAACCCGGCGCCGTTACATGTATGGGCGCCCTCTCTGCTCTGTTTTCCATCCCATCTTATTGCCTGTATGCCCTAGGTCTTGATCCACAACGCAGCGGCGCCTATAGCGCCGTTCGCGCTAACGGAAGACAACCTCGAGAAGCAGTTCGCCACCGACGTCGTGGGGCCGTTCCTCCTCACGAAGCTGCTCGCCCCAAAGCTGCTCGCCGCTAAAACAGCGAGCTACACGCCACGCGTTATCTTCTTGTCCAGCATAGCCCATGCGTTCGGCACCGGCGTCGACTTCGACGTGCTCGCCCACCCCGATCCGGCGAAGTACAAGGCGGTCGACGCGTACGGGCAAGCCAAGTCTGCCAACATCCTCATGGCCATCGAGCTGTCAAAACGCTCGAAGGGCGCGATCAACGCTTACAGTTTGCATCCGGGCGGTAGGCTTTTGTATTACTCCATGCCCTAGGCCAAGCTGACACCGATTATTCCAGTCATCTTCAGTAACATTACGCGGAAGGAAGAGACCAGATCCGACTTCCAGGAGCTCGGTGCGTCTCTCTGCTCTATCGCTAAAATGCCAGTCCTTCACGGGAAGACAGGTTTCTTGGGCGCCGACGGACAACCAAATCACGAGAATCACAAGTGGAAAACGATTCCGCAGGGCGCTGCTACGTAAGTTGTTCATTTCAGGTGGTGGTTCCTCGCTGACACACGGACTTTTAGCACCGTAACTGCAGCCTTTGATCCTCGCCTCAATGGTTAGTCCGCCTTTTTCATAAGCAACCCGTTTCAAACTTATTCTCGGTACAGACAAGCCAGGGGCCTACCTCGATGACTCTTCCGTTGCCAACGAATCTGTCGCCGCACACAGCTCCGATCCCGTGCGTCCCCGTTTATCTTTGCTCATTTCGAGATTAATTCATTGGGTATATCTAGGCCAATGCGGCGAAGCTGTGGACCATCACCGAGCAGATTATTGGAGAGACCTTCACCTTCTGAGGAGTCGAGTTAGAGAATAATGTAATATTAGAGGCTCTTTACTAGCGTAATGAAGGTTCTTGGGTTCGACGTCCGCCCGGTCTACCCGAGTGCTAATCAACACCCTCTCGTTGCAGGGTGTCCATAAATACGAGATTACTGCGCTCGTGTAAGGGCTACATGTTCATCAGAATGTAGATTTCCGCTCCGAGAAGCTTGAGCACAAGGCTGTTCAACTCGTGCTTGGGCCACGCAGAACTCAATCACCTAATTTTCGTTACCAGGTTTCGAAATAAATTAGCAGTGGTACTCAAGTGGTACTAGTTCTTTACCCAACATGCTACTTCCGAGCGGACACAGCCAAATATGCAGTAATCAAGAAAGCGGCGGGAAAAACAAGCCTGGCTGCCCTCGTGCGGAAAACGTGCCCGATCCAAGTATCAACGGTCTGTCGAATAGCTTTCGTGTCGTTGAGGCGCGGGAAATCGGTGGCTGGAACTTCCTGTCCCAGAAATGCGCACAGTCGGTCCCATCCTTCTCCGACTTGGTATTCCAACAGCCTTTCCTTTGGGACGATCCTCCGGATTTTCTCATAATGCGCGATGAACCGCGCCTTCGACTCCTCCTCTTTAGCGTCCGTCGCGGATCCTAGCATGGTGGCCATAGTCAATTTTGAGAACGTCACCGCCTTACTCAACCGCGGGCTGAGCCATGCCGCGAGCGTCAAGGTCTTCGAGCGCGCCATGGATTGTAGGGATCCGTCGTACGATTTCCACCATTTAGCTGGGTCGCGGTTGGTCAAAATCACTTTGGCATCGGGATACGCGGCGATAAGTTCCTCGGAGAACAAAATCGAGGGCGCGTCAGTTACGGCCTACGTATATGCTTTTGTGGGTCACATATACAGCAACGAGAATTTATAACGCGCACCTGACAGTGGCCGAGGAGCTGGTCCCACTCCTCCCGTCCGTACGGTTTCCCCTCCCCAAAGAATTTTGCATTGATAGCCTCGGTCCACATATCTGCCTCCAATGGATTATTGACCGGCGAGGTCCCGTGGTGGACTTCATTGTATCCTAGCATCTCCAATGCTGCCTTGATCGCTGGCGATGACCAAATGTAAGTAGCCCGGTTCATTGGCTATCAGATCAGGAATTGCTTACATGAAGTGCCTGTGCGGAAGAAGCCGAGGACTAGGACTCTCATCGGAACGGTGCGCGAGGCCCCACGGCGGTCTATCTGGGGAGCATTCCACGCCATTCTGGCAGAGGATTGCGAATTGATTGATGGGTCGAGCGAGTTGCTAAAGCCTAATGGGGAAGCGAGGGGGCGGGCGACCAACTCGGACTGGCTGGGAGAGCTCTCGAGGAAGTAGTCGAGCGACACGACGGAGGAAGAGGGCAAGATTCAGGGCCAAGATTCAGTGGGAAACTAGATGTCCAGCGATTAGCTAATAAGCCCTTAAGGAACGGCTAAGCGAAAACAAAAGCGTACATCGGCTCACGTCCAACAGGAATCGCCGAGACTAGGCTAATGAAGTGAATAAGGCACGGGATGAGGCTCTTACCTCTTAAAGATAATTTTCAACTGCATGAATGTGTAGTGTATGGCTCAAGGATCCATGCTCATTTCCCCGAAGCACGTTATGTGGTCGTGTTATTATGGGCTAAATTGGACGCGCCTGTCACGTGTAAGACTAAAAAATCAGATTAAATGAGTACGCGCCAGGCCTTCAGTTGGATCAGCATCAACTTTAATAGAGCTCCGGGTCTTTTCGAATCTCCACTCTCGTGAAAGCATTGTAAGCCGGTCGCACGAGAGCAGAGCAGTACGCCTGACGTACTCTAATGGCTCATCATTATCAGTTATACACCTGGTTCATTTCCCCAATGACTTATGGACTGGTAAATCGTTGGGTATGCAGTGCTCTTGCTCTGATCTAACTCTTTCCGCACCTCGACGCCAATGCCAGATAGGATTCAGCGAGTAGCGAAGGACGGTACCGAAAGGCCAACTTTAAATCTCGGAGGCGAGTCCGTCCATTACCCCATCAACTCCCCGAGAACATTCTGCTGCTGCAACCCAGACTACGGCGTTAATGAGGCCACGATTGTCTGTGTGCTCGGCAAATATTCGAGCGTCATATCGATGCCCAATGAGCAGAAGGCTCGGATGTCTACAATCGGGCTTGTGCTCGGCCGGGGAATGCGAAATTTGACATGGAGCCGGCGAAGGCGATTCCCGTTCTGGAGACGGTTGAACGCAAAAACGAAGAGCGCCTCTTCCGTCACATGAGCTTCCCTAATTTCGACATCCCGCAATTCAGGACAAACGGTCGAATCCGAAAATAGGAAAATCAGGAGATCTTCAGCGCTGACGTATGCGAGGTCGCGGTTAGGGCGGTCCCAATATGCGGAAAAATTCAAGTCGGTGATACGGAGGGATTCGAGGGCAAGGAAGGAGCGGAGAGATTCAAAAAGTGGGTCCCGGGTAAGTGATCCGAGATGGACTTCCAGGCTCTCCAATTTCGGTGAGCCCGACGCGAGAGTCGTGAAGAAGGTGCCGTCTGTCGATGATAGTGCGAGGGCTGTATTGGGGATGCGCAAATGGCGTAACTCGGGCATCGAAAGATGATCCATGAGGTCGAATAAGGGGGTACTTGGCGTGCTAAATGGTGGGTGAATCACCATCGTTTGTAGCGATGGTAAAGTGACGCGCTCCTCGGTGATTGGGGCGCTATCGGCCGAGCTACCCATTTGAAATCGAATTGAGAGCAATGCGGGACATCGCCGCAGGAACAAGAGGATGGCGAATGTGCTCTCGACCCATCGACTGTTGTCCTTATCTACAAGGGAAAGGTGTGTGAGGCGATCCCAGGCAACGGGCAGATTTTGCAGAAAGAATTTGAGATCCCGTTGGACCAGAGAGACTCGACGGAGATGATCTCCACGGAAGAGAGTGGAGGTCCCTTGAGCTGCCACGATGCCCGTGAGCTCGATAGCCTCCAACATCGGCGCAGCGACGCCTTCCAGCTTCTCGAGGCAGTGGCGAGGAAGATCGCGCAGAGAGATACTCCGCCAGCGGGGGAATGACCTTACCAATACATCCATAAGCGTGCCAAAAGACTCTAGATCAAGGCCGCTGTATGCCAGCGCAAGATCGCACTGCGCCGATCGTGCCAACCATTCGGTAACGAAGGTGATGCGCTGCTCGGCGGCTAGCACGAAGTTGACTCATTAACATGCAATGAAGACCATAGCCTCGGTGTGGATCGAGCGATCGCGCGCCATGCGCTACAAATCCGACACAACAGCAGCGGGGCCTCCGTGGTGCTCATGGTGGGATTCCGATTAGCTGGAAGGCAGGCAAGGAAGATCTCCTGCAAGATGTCGTGGGGAATACGCCGAACGGGGGATATAAGAGTCTCGTGCAAGCTGATATGCTCCTTGATCTGGTCGCGTCGAGCTGACAGGTCGTGGATGAGGGATACAAGACGCGCGAGTTCGTCAACATGAGGAGCGAGATAAGCTCGAATAGAGGAGACCTCTTCATCCGTCGGGGTGTAGTTACTGCGAAGGTGTCGCTCGAACGGAGAGTCCATTTCCTCGGAAACTGGTGTGGTGGTTCGGGACAAGCTGTGAGTGTTTGGCAAATCGCCCGCTGCCAAGCAGAGACAAGCCACTTTCACTGCCACATCCCAATTGGGACTTCCAAGTTGGCACTGGCCTGGTGATTATAATTTACCCTGCCTTCTAACATAATCGCCCCCGAGGTGGAGCATTTACCAGACAAAATACGAAGCACACCAATTTTATATAACTTTTTCTTACACCCCCGCGGCGACCAAGAGCACGATCGTGGACCTCCTAACCGTCCGTTCCTTGGGCCTCGATATCTCTCTGCAGTATTCGTCGAGTACAGAGGGAGTCATGCCCTCGGCGCCGTGGTCTGGATTTGAGCTGCAGAATGTTTTCGGAGCCTTGGTAGGGTAGTCGTGGTTATGATTCTGACCCATGGTGGACGCAGTTCGCTGTCCGTGTTAGCAATTGACACACCATTGATGCTTGAATCCACTAAGTTTTCCCAATGCCGCTGCTATTTTGATTATATGTCTCGGGGCTTACGCTCAGAAGTAGAATGTGGTAATGGAAGGATACTAATCTCAGTTGATTGTGCCCCATGGCATTCTGCGCCTACTTAGCAGGCATTAGCAGTAAAATCTCTGATATCAGGTGAGTTTCAAGGCGTCACTGACCACCAAATAAATGCTAAATGAACCGCACCGCGCATTCACCGAATGTTGATCGAATGAAGCAAGGTGACGTGAAATAAGAAGTAGGTCACGGATACCTTTGTTGGTGTTCAATGTTTTACATTGGCTCGGTACGAGAGCTCGCTCATTCCGACTCGCTCACACAGGGTATTTGAATATAGATTGAATCTGTAGTTCGGCAAGAATTAAGACACAGGATCAATACAAGACGTGATTCCACTTACTAACACTGGACACGTATATTTG
Organism: Mycena latifolia; assembly: GCA_029289555.1. Taxonomy (NCBI): domain Eukaryota; kingdom Fungi; phylum Basidiomycota; class Agaricomycetes; order Agaricales; family Mycenaceae; genus Mycena; species Mycena latifolia. Next base: position 14,678 of record JARJLE010000306.1, on the reverse strand, counting down.
AGAGGAGGAGAAGGGCCTCTGCGTCCACAATTCGGTCATTCACCATTTGGAACAGAAGGAATTGGAGAAATCTCACATCACCGCCAGCATTGCCGTTACACCAGAGGCATCCGCCCAGCGAAACCATCACCGACCATCAGTGGTTTAAATATGTGCTCTCTGCTCATCTTGGCTTTCAATAGTTGCGCGGCGAGCCCTGGCGAATCCCCGGCAGCGTCCCGGATGATCTGGATGTCTGACGGCCGCATCTCGGTGCGGAGCAGCAGCTGATTCTTCTTGTCCGCTCGAATGTGCGTGTTCATGAACCTAACCAAGATGTCAAACGGGGTCGACATGAGAAACGGGGAACGCACTCCATACAGTTTTCGATATTGAACGGCTTCTCGGTAACCTGTCCGGTAATCGCGGACTTCATAACCCAAGGTGACGCCTCCCGCGCCAGCTCCATCCCCGCGCGTTGGATGTGCACCGGGAGGGTAATCGTATGGTCGCTATCGCCACTGCCAATCTCAATCAGTCCAACCGAATCCCCTCCGAATCCGTTCTTATTCGCGCTCTCTCTGGCCTCGCGCCAGATCGCGTTGCGCATGGGCGTAAGAGTCGCCATTGCGGCCGGCGGGACAGGCGTGAACGCGTTCACCTGCAGCATACCCTTGACCTTCTCATCCACTGGCTGCCCGATAAAGATTTTGAAGAAATCGGGCATATCCGCGGGCTCGATGGCGATGTCCAGGCGCGCCATGAAGGGTTTATCGAGTTGTGGGCGGTGAAGGAGGCCGAAATGAAGAATGAAGCACGCTTGGAGGTGTTTATTGAGCAGCATGTTCGAGTAGAAGTATTCCACGAGCTTGCGGATTCCGGAACCATCAACGTTGCTGCACGACTTTTTGTGCAGTGGCCTAGGAGCCGCATCAGGGCCGGAAAGTCTTCGAATATATTATACGCACCAGTGTGCGGTCTGGCACTACAAGCATAACGATGATGATCAGCAAGTGGGCAAATGGGACGACGTAGGAATTCGCACCTCCTTTGAACAGTACCAGACGCTTTTACACTGCCCAGACCAATCAGTTAAGGAACGAAATCCTGACGCATCAGCGCATCATCGCACGCACCTTCCCGCACCGGCGCAGCTGCAGGCCTGGCTCATTTCCATCGTTCTTAAAGCACTTGGTGCAGGCCGCATGCATGGCGCTTCGCGTGGTGCGTAAGTCTTTCGGCGATGTCGCCTGCGCTTTAAAGATCGCCTCGCTATCAGGATGGATGGCATGGATCTGGATGGGCATCAGGGGGTCATTATTGGAAGCCATTCTGGGACGAGTATTATCGTGAAGCAGAGTTGGTAGATGGCGGGATGTGGTAGGATGTGGTCAAGTCCGAAAGGGAATCGTCACGGCGTCACATTCGCGCGACGCGTAGCGACACAACAAGACCACATAACGCGCTCAGTTCATCTGGATTATCAGAAAAACGATTCAAAGTTCGAAGCATTTGAGCTACGTGTGATTTTATTAATAATGCGGTATCAATTTCATCGTGTAGCAGTTATTATTCTCCCCAATCGCGGCTCGCCTAGTCTCTCGTAGACAGACGTTTCAACGAATGAAGCTCGTACCTCGCTTGTTGAACCGATCGCCCTAGAAAATGATATTGTACGAGAGAACTAGAACAAGCAGGAATCAAGGCAGGAATGCCGTGAGTGGTTATTAACATGTGCTCTGACTTGTCTTGTACCCGTCCACTGGCTCGACCCAATAATCCACTCGCCCACGTGAACTCAACCATTAATATTCTGCAAATCGTAAAAAATAAATCGTGGACGTGCATTAGCCAAAGGAACCTGAAATTGGTCCCTGGCGGATCCCCCCGCCCGATGGGGCAAGACGAAGAAACTGTCAGCGCCTTGCCCTTCGAACTAGCAACCGGCTTCTTTCCCGGAAGCGCGGGCATCTTGACGGCAGGCTTGATGCTAAACTGTGAGTCACACTGTAACGGTGTTACTCCTTCTAAGTACTTACAGACTACCACAGCCAACCGAAATATTTTGATCCTCGCCATGAACACCTACATCCTCAAATCTCTGGATGCCTCTGAAAACCCCGGGCTTGAGAGTCTTGCATCACTTGTGTTCCATGTCGCCTTCCCAGAACATGTTCGCGACCAGTTTTCGGCGCGGTACGCGGCCTTGAAGGCGGAGCGTCACCTGGAGGATGTAACTCATTACGATGAAGCCTCTGGGAGGATCGCGCCCGAGGCTTACCTCGAGGACGCACGCCCAACTGTCTTTTTTCTCGGCCGTACACTAGAGCCACCTGAACACAGTGAGATCAGTGAGATTTTGTTCAACAAAGTTGTTGATTTAGGCCGAAGGCGCGAGTAGCATTACAAATGTTCGTTCTGAAACCGGGACGCTCATTGTGTGTTCCCAATCACTGCTGAAAAGCATACATGGATTGCATAGCTACAGGATCGTTGAACGTTGAACTTGAGACTCTTTATCCAGTCCTTAGCGGCGCCTACAACACATATCTGAAGTCGCGGTTCTGGACATCAGTCAAGTCGAGGAACTCCTAAGAGAGAAGAAAATCAACCATGGTCACCCGCAGCGTGGAAAAACGTACCTTGTCGACTTTCACCTTCTCCATGACACCGTCCGCATTTAGCCTTTCGACGTACACATTTTTATACATGTCATCAGACACCGGCTCTGCGTCTCGTCTCTTGTTTTCGGCGGCAAGCACAAAACGGATGATCAGGAGGATCGCCATGCAGGACACAAAGCAGAGGCCAATGATGATCCATGGAACGTGGTTGCGAGGCTTATATTTTGCCTGTGTTCAGATCAGACCTCTCACTGTAAGGCTAGGCCGAAAAACCCTTGCCTGCCACATGAAGGGGCCTACGGCGTTCCCGGTGCACTATGGAAGGTGGATTCAGAACACGATGCGGTGGTATATGGGAGGGCGAACATATGCGATGAGCATGATAGCATTTGTGGTGACACGCTTCGTGTGCCCGGCGGTAACGGATGACATCCAGGACAGAGCAATGACTAGAATCACATCAGCATCAAGCCAGGGATTCCATGCGCACGAGATACTGACCAAACACTGTCGTCCCAACACCTGTAGTAGTCAAAGAGCCCTCAAGGGCTGATGACTAGAAATCGAAGTGTGGAACGCACCGGTGACCCAGAGCGAAAATACTAGCCCGATTTTGTTGCTCCACGGAAGTGTGTTGACAAGGATTGCCCCGATAATATTCGGGATCTTATAGCAGAATGCCACGTACGCCCGTTGATTTGTTTTCGCCGCAATGAGGACACCGGTCCAGATCGTGACAACTTCCACTACCCCATCAACGCACGACAAGAGGGTCGTCTGGAGATTCGTGAATCCAAAAGACGAAACGATGATCGTCCGTTGATTTCTAGGGTCATGCTGAGTGCACACACATAAAAGGTAGTTTGGTTCGGAACTCACGATAGACTACGGAGGTATGTTGAACATCAGCGAGCCATGTCCGCGAATACCCTCCTTACCTGTTGGGAACATTCGTGAGAGCAGAAAAGAGAGCGAAAAGCCAGGTCTTGGGATCGGACAAAGCCTCCATCATCCTGCCAATGGGATTGACCTAGATCCGTCGACCGCATAAGAAAGAGGGACATACTGCTCCTTCTTGAAATGCTTATTCTCGACGCCGGTCTGATTTTTCTGTAGACAGATGGTTGGCGGTCTCAGAATGGCGTGAATGGGGAAACCCGGATACCAGCCTTAATGCGAAGGACTGCGACGACTCTTTCATGTGGGGTGAGGAACCACGCCGTCGTGGACGACTTGGGGAATAAGAACTTGATTTGCAATCAGCGTATCTTCGAAGCGTACATAGGAGGCCGGGCACCAAAACAGCGCAGCGGTGATGAATGTTGGTAATAATCATGAGCTATTGCCACGGCTCCAATCGCGACGTCTTGATTTGGAGAGTGCCGAAACTTATGAAGCCGGAGATAATTTGAGCTACTCGAGGCATGAGCACACAGCCAGAATTGTCAGGAGTGAACGTACCGACGCCGTTCATCAAGACTAGACCGAGCATCAGGGAAGACTTATATGTGGATCGGTTACGAGTTCACTTACACCAATATCCTACGCGGATTGTCTGTTCCTTGTGGGTGTAAAACATCGAGGACACGATCAAAAAGCTGTCAGAACCCAGTCGTTAATATTAGATTACTCGTGCGACATCAACATTCACCCTGCGGTAATGGATCTGGATTGCAAAATGAGCTGGGACCGGTTTCGCAGGCATTCGCTAACAGTGTTCGCCCTTAAGGCCTTAAGCTGTGTCCCCAGGATCTCTAAGGCTTACTAAGGGCTAAGGCTTAAGCTTAAGGCCTCCGGTTAAGGCCTTAAGCCTGTTTTTCCCACGGTCACCAGCCTATTTTCCGCCGCGGGTTTTACACGCCTTAAACCGGATTCAAGCAGGATTCTTGTATCTACGCAACGTATTCCTCGTCAGAAGGGATCTCCACCGCTCCGTCATCCGGCTGCGCGTCCTCGTCTTCATCAGCCTGCTGCTCTGCTTCCGCCAAAGCGACCATTAACCTCGCCTCCGCCTCAATCTCCTTTTGCGAAAGACGCTCCGCGTGCTTCTTCGTCGATCCCCCGAAAAGCTGGGCTAGTGTTTTCCGCTTCCATTTCGGCGCCGCCGTAGCACGTGGAGTGCGAGCTGGAATGTCTTCATCCTCGGATTCCGACTCATTCTCGGCAGCGTCGATCTCGGCCGCTCTGGCATCATCAACCCACTTCGCCATGACTGCCCTCCAACCACCGGCTGTCGAGACCAAGACAGGACCCCTCTCGGTAGAGTCCTCGTCATCTTGATCCTGAAGAAGATCACGATACCGAGGGACCGCCAAGAGTTCATCAGTGGACTTGTGGACGGTGCGCTTACTCCTCAGCTTGACGACCTGGCGTTCGATTTGATCACTTTTAATGTCGGCACCAATCTGGAGAGCGTATCAGGCGGTGGATATTAAATCGGGCATGCAATGGAGATCACCTTCGTCATCTTGGCCAATTTTTCTAGCTTAAGCCTGTTCCGCCGCTGCGTCTGCTTGACCTTCAGGTCAGAAAACATGCGCTCACACCCGGCTTGGTTTACGACAATTTTGAGAAGCAGAGTTGCGAAGTCTGCAAGCTCTGCGATGGCTGACGTCCGGAGCGCGACCCAAGCAGCGATGGGATCCTTTCCCTATTTATGTCCCGTTAGCCTGTCATGTAAAAAACAAACTGAACTGACCATTCTCCTCTCAAATGACGCCGCACTACCGGCCCAGGCTGCGAAGGGCCCCGTGCCGGAAAGATATTGAAGAAAAGCGGCCGAAACCTGCTCTTCCTTCGTCGCTCTCTGCTCTTCCGTATCTGAATTATCCGGCCGAGATTTCATGCGTTGGTACAGCTATGGATCGCGTTAAACGAGGGCAAAGCGAAAGATCCCGGGTGACTCACGGAAATCAAAAGGTCCAGACAATTGAAATGATTGAGGCCGGCATCAGGACCAAAGCACGAGAGCAGTTCAAAAGGGTTGAGAATCAGCGCGAGCAAAAAGAAAGGTTGATCGCAATCCTTCCATCGCTTCTCGAGGCGTTCGGCCATGCCCGAGGCCACCTCTGGCTCCGGATGATCGACCATGCGAAGGAACATTCCCGCCAGGCTGAGCAGCACTTGATCGGCGCGAGTCGAATCTTTCTGGTTGATGTTAGTTCCATAACAAATTGGCTCGATATCTTCGATCAGTGACTCGAGGCTCGACCAAAAGGTCGTGTCCATGATCAAAGAACAAAACCGCTCCGCCTCCTCCGTAAATGCGATTTTATCGGCTCCCTTTGCAGCTCCGACCTGCGCTGCGATGATAGCACCGCGGCTCTGCATCACGGCCAACCGAAGCGGTTCCTCCAAACGGAATAACCGCATGAAAGCGATGCAGTGCGTGATCCACCGTGTGAGGTTTGCGACAAGGTACGCCAGGACGAGAATGGAGCCCACGCGGTCCAAGGTGAACTCGCGTTGGGCACGGTCGAAGATTTTTCGGACTTTACCGTGGTTATTGATCCACCCGATCAAAGTGGTGGCCAGCTCGGCGGTATTAGCGGCAAACTTATGCACCTTGAAGTAATCCCCGAGAATCAATTGAAACTGGTTTCTTTGTTTAGAGTTGAGCTAGGAACATGGATGCGACTCGCCTGGTGGGCCCAACAAGATGGTAGGATCAAATATCTGCGCATCTTCCCGAGGAGAATGCGGCCCTTCTTGCTCCCGCCGTCCGCGTCGGTGATGAAGTAAATGATAGTGCAGTTATACTTTGCTTCAATGCGGTCGATGATTTCCATGAACTGTGCGCACATCCCGGGCCCACTTTTGTCCTGTGCTGTTATCTCGACGAGCTCGATAGTATAGGACTGAAGGAACAAAATTAGGCTTGGAAAATATGCGATGAGGACTCTCGTTACTCGCCTTATAATCGATGTTGGCGCAGACGCCGTTCAACGAGTCCTTGTTGAGTGCTTTCCAACCGTCGGCCCTGAATTCGGCTTCATTAAATTATGTTCGCGCGAAAAGACCACTGTACGTACGATACTCCAAAGGCTTGACCTTCGAAAACCACTGCCAGTTTAGCCTCCACATTCTTGGAGCCCTCGTTCAATAGTCGGCCCCCGATCACCTTGCCGGAGGGCAGGAGTTCGGGACCCAGGCTTCGCATCATACCGATGAGCGTGAGCATCTCAGGATCCTCGAAAAGGCCGAACGCCGAATTGGTTGATATGATGGCACGGAGAGCTTGAGTTTCAATCGCATCCGCTTCCGCGGTGCTGAACGGCATAGTATTCCCTGTGTAGGTCTTCAACATTGCCTGCTTGAACTTCTTCTGTGCAGTAGCGTCGTTAGCTTCCGCAGTAGATGCAGACCGGGCATGCTTCGTCGAAGGGCCAGCCGCTTTGGTTGATTTAGCCGCATCACGCTGGGCTGTCGCCTCCGCTTTAGCCGCTGGGGAAGCGTGCGGGCATGCAGAACCTGCCCGGCTACCGAGGATATGGGTGATGAAGACGCCCTTCTCCCCGCGAAGAGGGCCGGCAAGTAAACAGGCTGGGAAAATCTGTCAAGTAACGGCAACAAGATAAAATTAGCTATAGTACCAGCCGCATAGTCGTCCTTTTCATTGATGAAGGCCGTAGCGGCATCGGCGTTGTCGATCCGGTCCTCCTTCAGGCGGTTCTGATGATGCCGCACACAGCCTTTGCAGTGGGTAGCCCAATGGCTGCTATTGAACATCTCCATGGACTTGTGAAAGAATGACCAGAGGGGATTTAGAGCCTGAGCTGCCATGGTGGATGGCGGGAGGAAGGAGCGAGAAAAAAAATCAAAATCGCGTGCTTCTGATTGCCGGTTAGGCTTAGGCGCGGAGTCGGCAAAATCGGCCCGAGCTCTAAGGCCTTAAGACCAACGGAAAAATTCTAGCTGACCTCTAAGGCTTAGCTTAAGGCCTTACTAAGCCTTAAGGCGCTTAAGGCCTTAACCCTTAGGGCGAACACTGTTCGCTAATGGAACACTCGCCCTTCGCACATGCCGAGAATCAGCCGCACAACGAGAAGACCGGCAAAGTTCTTGCACGCGGCATGGGCGCAAAGAGCTACTCCCCAAACAAAGATAGTGATACTGAAATACGTGTTGAATGAGACAAGAATGATTTGCTAGAGGCGACGTCACCTCATCCACTTTGCGACGGGGAACCGCTGCAGAGCCAGGTTCTGTGGAAACTCGAAAGCAAGGTAACTCAAGTAAAAGACCGTTCCCAGCCAGTTGTATCTGGCAGGATTTTAGTCAGTCCCGAAGCATGAGTTTGTGAAAAACACATACTGGTTGGTTGTGAGGTGAGCCTCCTCTCTGGCTTTGCTGTTAGCATCCAAGTCGCCAGCGGTTGAAAGCATTACCTGATCCCAAGGATAGCCGCACTGCCCAACGTAGCCTTGTCTAATAATCGAAGTTAACTCGTCTTGCCGGCTGTGAGTCGGAGTACATACCCATATATTGGATCCTAAGGCATGCTCTTGAGAATATCCAGAATTACCGCTCGAAGCAATCATACCAGTAAAGGACGATGTAAGGACGGGGCTCGCTCAGGTGGGAGTGGTCAAATCATATATTCACTCACTGTACATGAACGGCAGAATATTGTAATCTATTTTGTGTCTGCGAGACAGAATGCCAAGTCGTTAGTTAGTTCCCTAGTTGGTTCGAACTGGGCCTCCGCAGCGTCGATTTCAGGCCGGTCCCCGGATACCAAGGTGGCGGCAGTATCAATGTCAACGACAGATACCTCCACACCATCTCGTTGAACTTTGTCATCACTGCGTTTCTCGTCGATGGAGTTGCTGGGAGAGTTCATGGTGGAGACGGAGAGGCGGAAGGAAAGGAGTCGCTGGGACTATATATACACTCGAGAGAATAGCCAATGCGGAGCTTCTTCGGTCCCGCTCGCTTGGTGTCCAACTACAACCAGACGGAGTCTAAAATGGGCAAGGGTGGGCTTCATCGAAGTTAGCATTCACGTATACACTTCGGATAACGCACGAACCTCGCCCGACCACTGATCGCCTGCATCGTGCTCCGGAAGAGTCACTGCGACTAAGGGAACGAATGAGACGGGTCTCTGGAACTCCAAGCACATATCTGATGGATCGCAGACCTCCTGGAGAGCAACAAAGTGATAATATTTTGTTCGCCGCGTAGCCGCGGTGTTGGAGTCTGTTGCTTGATTGTTAAGTGGAGCTGAATCCCAGAGGCACCAATTCTATCAGTCCTGCAAAAAACACGAGGGGGTGACGACATACAACTGAACCCAAAGAACGGGATGCAAAGTGCAAAGATCTTGGAGGCTCATGACCTTGCACCATAGAATCGGGAGGAAGTGAAGTGATAGCAAAGGTCATCCATATTTCGTCGTCGGAAGCCCTGATTTCCTCTATCATGATCCCTCCCTCAGTACGCGGAAAAGATTCCGTGCGGGTACTTGTGATCAGGCGAGCTACAAGATGTCGAAGAGCCCGACCTTGGGTCCATCCACGGTTTCGAGGGTGAGTTGCGATGTGTAGGATCCGCCCAGGTGAATGCGGAGACGGAGTAACAGCCGAGAGATAATCGTTAGATCCGTGAAGGAAGGTGACTGGAATACGAGACGATCGTAGATGCGTGCGCAGGTGCGGAAAGGTGCGGAAGTGAAAGATTAGCGAGTCGAGTTGCGCGTTGGTTACGCGAGCTCTGCTTCATGAGGTGCGGGTGTGATGCGCTCAATCTCTGCTTCAGCAAAGCCATCGTTCGTGCCGACTGTTGGAGATTGGCAATCCAGCACAAGCCCGAGACATGGCCAAGGTGCTGACTAAAAGATGACTGATATGGAATCGGAGGAACATGCCGGAACATACAGGAAAAATAGGATTTTAGTATAAATACAGTACCTACAGTAGAGCTCCTCATGAGCTTGTAACCAATGGCCTAACAGCCGGGAGTGATATCTCACTTGGTTCACGAGATAAAACCAACACCGACTGAGATTCCCGTGGCGCATGCGGCATTCGTTGGTAAGAGGATGTGGCACGTGACATTGCCCTTCCAGTGCTCACACGTCACAGGCGCGTCGCGATGTGAGCCACAACATAGCCACACAACGCGGTCAAGAGGGGCAATGACCGAAAAAGGTAAGCTAGTTGACTTCACCGCGCGACACGATCCCTCTCATCTTATGCCAGACCGCATTTTTGAGGATCACCCCGTGAAATATCCCCAGGCTTACTGAGGCCCATCCAAATACTAAGTGTCTAAACTCATTCAGCCGGAGGGTAAGGTACCCCCCATCCACCTTCGACGAACATCACGTGGTCTTTGTGACAACTTCCTCTCTCGGACGAGCCCAGTAGATAATTCTATAAAATAATTACTAGACCACATTGAGCCAAATCCTTCGACCAGATTCTAGATATGGACCTGATAATCCTTCCCAATCAATGATACGTGGTCTAAATCCCTGATTTGGGCCCGGAATTAGCAAATCTGTCAAAGAATTGGGCCAAATCAGATGCCACGCTGGCAGTCATCGCTAGCACACCGTAAGCGCGATCGATGGGAACGCACTCGAAGGCCCGCAAGACCCGGGCAGCCAATCTTCTACAGAATCTGACCAATATTGGCTCGAAGACGAAACGCGCATGGGAAGAGCTTAGTCCCAAAAAGCTTCAGAAGTGGTTATCCCCGAGGAAAAAGCATAAGGAAAATCCAGTGCGTGGAGAAAGCAGAACAGCTACACTTGTATTGGCTGACGATGCACTACTAGGTCACTTTGGGCGCGTCTGATGCCCCTATTCACGCGTTTGACGCGTCGGACGACGCGTCTGATGACCCATTTACCGCGTCAAGCCCATCATTCCCTATCCCCGGATTCGCCCCGGAGTCTCCTTCCGCCGCGCCGGCAAGCCGTACTTTCACATGGAAACTTCCGAAAGCCACTGTAGAGGAGGTTGAAGATGAGGATGACCAGTCCACATACACCTTTTGCCCTCCTGTCGAGCCTCGGCCTTTTATCCCGCCATGCCCTCCCACTTTTGGCTCCGAGAATTTAACCGATGATCCGCTGGACTTTATTGATGTTCCGGAGCACGATGATGAACTCCTCGCGTCGTCACCTTCTCACGACGACGAGTACCCGAGACCATGTGCATCCCGCACGTTTCTGGAACGTATGCATAAACAGGCAACACGCGCGGGAGCCCGCCGCCAGGCGCCCAATCTTGGAGAGGCAAAAACGGCTTTGGAATGTTTGCAGAGATATCTGCGCGGGGAATTACGAGGTACTGATCTCTGGGGCCGCCGAGGCGTCGGGTACAAGGATCCCGACATCAGCGCATTCACACGAAACCGGTTGATCGGCATCCACACCCTCTTGAACTTTTATGTTACTCCGGTAGAGGGTGGTACTTATGCTCACTGGGGTGCTTCTGCACGCTTGGCTGCCCATGGTCTTGGACGAGGGAAGCACTGCGCGCGTGTACTGGCTGCTCTTGCACGGGAATTTATTCACACGCGGGAAGTTTTGGATGTCAACCCATATGGAGAATGGAATGACAGTATGCTCGCTGATGAGGATCTTGCAAACGACATTCGACTTTATTTGCAGTCCCTCGGGAAGGAAATCACTGCCGACAAACTTGTCCAATATTTGAACAGTCCGGAAGTACGGGTAGAACATGGCATCGACAAACCCGTGTCGTTAACTACAGCACGTCGATATCTGGATGAGTTGGGATACAGGTCAGTAATTCTAGTTTAACACCCGATGCAGGCTAAAATTTCTTAGATTTACCTCTTCGAAGAAAGGTCAATACGTCGATGGACATGAGCGCCCGGATGTTGTCTATTATAGAGACAACGTCTATCTCCCACGGTTATTTGACCTCCACCACCGCGTCCTTGTCTATGACAATGATGGTAACCCCATCTATACCCCATTTACGAGGTCCGGACGTCGTGTCATCGTCTGGTATCATGACGAGAGTATTTTCTATGCACACGACCGGCGGCGCGAGACATGGTATCACAAAGATGCACCAGCGACCCCCTATCGAAAGGGAGAGGGTCATTCGTTTATGGTCGCGGACTATTTCTCCTCCGATTTTGGCTGGCTACGTGATCCAAATAACCCCACTCGGAATGCGCGCCGTTGCATGCGACCAGGGAAGGGCCGTGATGGCTACTTTACCTCCGTTGAGGTGCTCGAACAAGCAGCAGCAGCGCGCGCACTCGTCAAGGAGCTCTGGCCTGAATTTGATCATGTCTTTGTCTACGACAATGCCACAACTCACAAGAAGCGTCCGGAAGGCTCTCTTTCTGCCCGCGCCATGCCGAAAGGCCCATCTGGGACTCGGACAGGTCATGAGTCGGCAAACTTCCTTGTCGAGGTTAACAAGCGGGACACAGAAGGGAAACCGGTTTATGATTCCAAAGGTAATCTCGTGAAAGAGAAAATTAAAATGACAGGGGCACACTTCAATGGCGCACCGCAAGACCTCTACTTCCCTGACAACCACCCGCATCACCCCGGCAAATTCAAGGGCATGAAACAAATCTTGGAAGAGCGTGGGATGCACGAACATGCCAATTTACGTGCCGAGTGCCCGGGTTTCAAGTGCACAGATCCGAGCGACATCTCGACATGCTGCTGCCGCCGTGTGGTATTTAATCTGCCAGATTTCGCCGCAGCAAAGTCTATTCTGGAGGCGGAGTGTGAAGATGATGGTGTCGAGGTTTTGTTTCTGCCGAAATTCCACTGCGAGCTGAACCCCATTGAGATGGTGTGGGGTTACGCCAAGCGGATTTATCGGCTGAAACCGGAGTCGTCGCGTGAAGATCATCTTGAAAAGAACACAATGGACTCCTTGGATGCAGTACCCCTGTTATTTATGCAACGGTACGCTGATTCTGGCTTCGTTTTCAACTACGCTGACCTAAATGCAAACTGTCAGATATGACAATCGTTGTTATCGGTTCGGGGATGCCTACCTCAACCACAACCTAACTGGACCGCAGGCTGCATGGGCTGCGAAACGATATCCCGGCCATAGAACATACCCCGAGTCCATTTTGGAAGAGCTCGACTCTGCGGGCATTCACTAATAGCTGTTTTCTTGTGTAAAATTGTAATCATTGCTTAATTGACTAGTGTAGAGAGGCCAAAGAGCCATAATTATTTTATCCATACCTACCTTGAATGTATATGCATAATCTGGTCGAGTGGATTTGCCCCGGAAGCCCTCGTTGGTTCAAAATAAAATGTTTTGTCTATCTAAACCGGAAACAGAAGTGTGACCGTAACGACACGTGATGTTCGTCGAAGGTGGATGGGGGGTACCTTAACTAGGATGTAGTAAGAGGTGTGGCCTCACGATAATCTCCATCGCTCTTGTTAATCACCGCAAACACTCTCAGGGAAACCTGCGCATCCCCACTGAACACAGTATAATGTTCTTCTGTCTTGTTGCGATGGTTGAAGCGGCATGTGAACGAGCCGGGACGACTCTATAGCGCGTGAGGCAATAGCTGGTTCCAAGTGGGGACGGCATTGTATCGTTACCTCCCTCGGTCACACCGAGGAGCCAATCACCCGCCTCCGAAGTGAACCTTATCCGATGCCAGCGCACGCCGATCTCCACACAAGTGATATATCACTTGCCGCCGGCGACGCGCCACACATAAATTCGGTGGTCGTGCAAGCTCTTCGAACTCGCTGTTCCTCTTACCACCACTCCCGCCTACGCATACGCAACACTCGATCCTTCAACCCCGCACGAAAATGGCTGCTCCGACTCCGGCATCTTGGGTAGACCGTCGCGGCGCTACGCGTACCGTCCCGATGAGGGTTTTAGTACTGGGCTTCTTCCGCACGGGCACCGCGTGTGAGCGCTGCAGTTTACATATGCATAGCTCCATGCTTATTTTGGGACCTTGCCAGCAATGCGCACGACGCTCGGGTACAAGGACACGCACCACATGCAGAACGTACTCGCCAACCCGGTCGAGGCGGACGTTTGGACTGAGGCAATTGACGCGAAATTCGAGGGGAAGGGCATATCATTCGGGCGCGCGGAGTGGGATCAGCTTCTGGGTAATTGCCAGGTGCGTGGTTCGGTTCTGTCCCGAATCCGAGTTGAACATAACCCAAGGCTGTCACGGACGTCCCTGCGATCCTGTTCTCGGAGGAGCTCATCGCCGCGTACCCCGATGCGAAGGTGATCCTGACGACGCGCGACCCGGCGGCTTGGTGGAAGTCGTACGCCGGCTCCCTGCAGACGTTTTACCGTTCGGAGCACGTAGCGCGCGCACGGGCGGCCGACCCGGTGCACTTCGGGAAGGTGATAGGCTTCACGGCGCGCTGCGTCGAGCTGATGGTCGGTGCGCCAGCGGCGGACGCAACTGAGGACGGATCCGCGGCGCTGTTCAAGGCGCATTATGAGAGCGTAAAGGCGATGGTGCCGCCAGAGCGGCTCCTGGAGGTTGAGGTCGGCGAGGGGTGGGAGCGCCTGTGTGCGTTTTTAGGGGAAGAGGTGCCCGTAGGCGCATTCCCGCATACGAATGATGCGAAGGTCATACGCAACAACATCGATGCGTGGGCGGGTCGCATTTTGAGCGCGGGGGAGGGGGCCTGCTGACCCTGTGGCCATGGCTCCAGTGGGGCCGCTGCGATCTATTTATGGCGGGAGGTATAATGTGCGGCGTTGAAAAATGGTTCGGCATTAAATAGATCTGTCATTCCCGTTCCCTTCTTAACTCCGACTGGGGGGATTCTCGACGCAGTACGGGTCGCAATTATAGCCCAGCCAAAGAGCGCCCCAGTTGTAATTGAAGGACTGATCATCTTCGGGTCATTGACAGATGGTCTCGTCTCAAAGTTCACAAAAGAATTTGATCGCAGGTCGTCGGGCAACGTGCAAACGGAAAGTCGGAGGACGATCGAACTGGGCTGAAGGATCCCAGAGAGACATTGGAGGGGGAAATTAGTGATAGTCAAAATCACAAATACGAGCCACAATTGAAACTTATGTTAGCACAGTCATCAACAGGCACAAATGCAAG